>BMAO01032257.1:0-112956 GCA_019973975.1 Trichonephila clavata | reverse complement strand
GTAACTTTGTTTTCTTTTCATTTTTTGTTCCAAGGTGGCTTGGTTGGTGTGTCGCTGGCCTTTGCACTCATCAAGCTTGGGCCCTTACCAACGCTGGGGGCCCCTGGCGGCCGCCAGGTCCGACACCCGCTTAATCCGCCACTGCTCCTCCATACCATGACTCCACCGCCGCCATGCTTTACCGTTGGTACTAAATGCTCTTTTTGAAGCGCTGTGCAAGGTTTTCCCCCAAAAAAATTTGAGTCCTTTTACCCCGAAGATGCAAAATTTGCTTTCATCGGAGAATATCACAGTCCTCCAGAACTCCGGAGGCTTACGTATATGCTCTTTTGCAAAAGCTATCTGCTTAAGCCGGTTGGTCATTGAAATATAAGGCTTTCTGCGAGCCACTCGACTTCAGTATCCGGCCGAAGTTCATTATTTAAAAAATAACTGTTGTCGTATTTCACAGAAATGAATATGAAATAGCAGAGGCACATATAAAAAAGTGATCTTTTAAAAACTGTATATGTATGAGAATAAAATTCTGAATTAAAATTATAGAAAGTTATATCGAGGACTGAATCGCATGATCAATTTCACTTACAAATAATTATTCGAAATCCTGAGAAAAAATATTATAAATGCAAATGTTAAAATTTAATTTATATACCTTAAAATCCGCGTACACGCGCACCTATACTTCAAGCTGCATTATTTATAATTTTTAGGTATATTCGCCATATAACGCACACCCCCTTTTTTACGAAAAAGTCTGAAATGCTAGTATACAATGCTCTTATGTTTAGAATTCGAGGTACTCTCCCAGACTTTTGAAAAAATAGTATACTTCTAAAACTACAACTCTTTTAGTCATAAGGTATGTTATTTCTTTTAAGTAAACAGTATTTCAATATGTGTAGAAGTTAATTTTTCTTATGCCTATCTCTTTTGTTATTTTTAAAGCTATCGTTTTTTCATACTCGGCGTATCGTTTTTTCATACTTGGCTTATAACGCGCACTCTAAAATTTCGATCTTATTAGCGCGTTTTTCACGTAGTGTAAAAACGCTATTAGGACGCAAATTTCGTCTTCGTTCCATATTTTGTCGTACCTTTCTCTCAGCCAATAATTAACCGATTGACCTCGGGTTTTCGGCATTTGGTCGCATTTGTGCTCTAGATGAGCCAAATCATATTTAAATTTAATAATTTTTAAATTAAAAAAAATTTTAATTAAAAAAATTTGTTTTTAAAGTATAGTATTATTTTCTGTTAGTAAAAAGTTCTTTAGTTGCATTATTGTAAAATACAACATTTGAAAAACGCGCTAAAATTACTTGGCCATGCCAATGATTGATATATTGTTTTTTTGAGTTAAAAGTGCGAGTTTTGCACTGAATTTTATGGTATGTTTAAAAATCGCAATGTTTTTAATTGCTGTCTATTATTTATGAATGCAGTTTGCTAAAAAATTTTATATCGAATTTTTTTTATTCCGCCAAATGTACCGAGAGCCTGAACTAAACGCGGAGCATATATTCAGACAGAAAAATGCATACATTTTTAAACAGCTCATTTACCATTACGGTATAGGAGAAAAAACGCGAAACACACGTTTTATACCAGAAAAAAATGAATGAAATAAGTTTAAAAGGAGAAGTATGATAAAAGTATGCTGCCCTCCATAAGATAGTAAAGCCAAAAACATTAAAGTATCATTTCTTTTATATTTGAAGAAAAATGTTCCAAATTCGGGTCCTATTCTTTAACATTAGCCGAAAACAGCCTTAAAATCGCGTAAACTTTTGTGTTGTAATATTTTGTTCAATTAATGTATTATTTTAAAATTTTACCTGTAATGCAATTTTTTAAAAAGAAACATGTTTAGTTCATATTTGAAGCATTTCTGAGTCTTTTCCACTGAGTACCATTAATGTTTTTTTTTTGTTAATAACTTCTGTTTAGTACTCGTTCAGCCCCTATGTGTCATCCCCTTTCCTACCCTCTCTACGGTCATTCATAATTGAAGATCCATTCACAAAATCCGCCTCCCTCATTGACCCAATGAATCCCATTCATTTCGCTCCCTGCAAGCGACTTCGCCATATTTGGCTCTGATTCGCCGTTCCTGGCAATGAATAAGTTACGTTTTAAAAAAAGGCTTTAAAAAGAAAGGAAAGAGCATGTCTGCTCGTGGAATAATAATCATGAATTCGGCTAATTTCAGCTTTTAAAACCGATTTTGAGTATTTTTAGAGTAAATAAGGAAGTAGTTTTCGTAAAATTTTTAAATTGAGATTCCTGTGTTGAATTCTAAGAATCAGGAGGGAAATGAAAGAATGTAGAATAATTAGTTTGACGCTTATTTGAAAAAATTATAAAAGTTTCCTATTTGTGTAAACGAGTTCGAATTTTCAGTTTAGATGGAAGAATCTAATTTTTAACAATCAAAAATTTCCTTTTTTTTTAATTAAAAAAAATATTTGTGGAGTCGTGGGTTTAAGTCTTGAAGGACTCGTCGTGCCAAAGAGTTCATACTGTTGTGTAGCTTAGAAATGTGACTTTTAATAAACAAGCAATCTTAAAAAAAAAAAGAAAAGACACATTTGTAGGATATTGACGAAATTGATTATTTTCCTCCATTGGACAAATAAAATTTTGCAGTGCATCATGTTAAAAAAAGATGCTACTATGTCGATATGCTGTACAAGAAACAAATTATCTTTTTTCGTAATTTTAATGTCTGATCCCTAAAAATTACTTCATTATTTGGTAGCGTAAAGGATGGTGCCAAAAGGCATTTTATTCCAAATTAAACATAACAGTATAAATTCAGGTGCAAACTTTGACTCTTCACAGCCTCTCCCTGGAGAAAAATTCCAGTCCCATTTACAATTTAAAAGTCTTGAAATGTGTGTGTGTATGATCGGCTCAGGGTGCGGCTATCCCCGCACCCCTTTCGCTGGTATGGTCCAAAGTCAGTTCATTCAAGCTTTTGCTCCACTTACTCCGTCTTTCAAAGGTCATCAATGTTCATCTCCCCTTGGTCCTTGAGGTGCGGCTATCCCGTGGCTGGCGCGTCATGCGTTCTAGCCGAGAACCCTTGAAGACCCGCCGTGTAGGGTAACGATGCACGTTAAATCTGTCGAGACTCAAACCTCCTCCCGTTGGTGTGGTATGAAAGTTAGGAGAGGGGGCTACCAGTTCAGGTGTCGTCCTCGTCACTGGATTATAATTCAAAATTACGCGGTCCGTCGCCAAAAGCCCTCAAGTAGCTGAATAGTGCGACATTAGTGTTCATTCACTCAGTCACCCATTTTTTTTTAAGGAAACTTCTTCTGTTATCCCCATTGATGGCAGTGGCTGCGGTAGCCTAGTGGTTATGTTTACGAATTCTTTGCGGGGGGTGGGGTCGCGGGTTTGAGCTATGTTGCCACTGAAGATCAGCCATGTAGAGGGACCCGATGCACGTTAAATTAGTCAAAGCTCAAAGTTCTCGCGTTGGTGTGGTGTGGAGAGTGAGTCAAGTACTGTTTAGGGACGCCAGAATGTTCCATTTTCCAAGAGAAATCCACCGTAAACAATATGTAAAAAAGAAAGGCGTGAAAATATCCAATTCGCCGGCAGCGATGATGTCTCACACATGCCAGTTGGTTAAAAACTTGCTGTAGACGCTATAGTTCCAATATTAAAAGCAAAATTTTAAGAGATCTTGTCTAGAATTTCTTTTTTATTCGAAATCAATAATACTAAAAGTACCTAAGCAAATTTGCTCTTCAGAAAAATATACTAGACTAAATAAACAATTTGTCTTTTACGTATTCATTCCTTTCCTTTTATTAGTAAGTAAAAACCACAAGTTTTGTTTCTTGAATACATAACCTAAAAATTAGCACATTTCCCCTTTCTGATAGAAAAAATTAATAAATTGTCACATGTTTATTATATAGCGTTGATAATGAAGGCATCGCGTGAGGAAAACTACAATTATTTTGAATGGGTTTACTAAATTTATTTTGTTGGGAAAAAAAATTATTTTCTGAAAACTTATCGTAAGGGATAAAATTCCTACATAGATGGTTGGTATAATTTGTATTCATAGTTACAGTGGAAATATTTTCACCTTGTAAATACCCCTTCCCCAGTGTTTGAAAGTTTCAGAGACCCCCAAATACACACACAGCCTTCAAGTGTCAACTAATTAAGTTTCTCGAAGAATCGTAGCAGTTGTGCAAGTATTAGGAAAGTAAACAAACTGAATGTTTAGAAATGGCAGGATTTCTTATTCAAATTACGGAAGTTCACAAAAAGTGAAACTCTTTTAGGTTTTCGATTAATAACATCTCTTTAAACACTTTTTAGAACGAATTAAAAAATATTTATGTACTTGTAATTTTTTTAAAAAATTTAATTTATACTTCAATATATATAATTACGTGTTTTTTTTTTTTTTTTTTTTTTTTTGAAAAAATTATTCAAAATTGCAAATTTTGCTTAGGGAAGGATCTACCGTTAGAAATTTTAGTTTTTTAGTTTCCAAGTCGTGTAATGAACTTTATAAATCCACCATTTTGTTATTTTTTTAAAAAAAAGTCTTAGTACGAAAAAGATCTCCAAATTACAGTTCGCGGGGAAACGCTAAGGGGATAAAAAATACTTCGTCATTGAGAAAAGATAATGTTAGCACTCTTATATTAATGTAAAAAAAAAGGAATTTTTATTTAAAAAAAATTGAGTTAAAAGAAATATGTAAATCAAGTACCCATCGAATTTCTTTAAAATCATTGTTCAACACAACTTTGAGGGGAAAAAAATCACAAACTTTTCCCATTTATAGACGTATCCATTCAAATGCATATTGTATTCTTGTCTTTCTTATTAGTCCCTTTCAACGGAATAACTGTTTCACTAAATGGGCTATATTTTTTGTCACCCTTCAGGAGATATGGTTGATGAGATATTCTAATGGTGTAACTGTTCGTCTCTTAATTAGCATTTCGATTCATTTCTGCACAATTCCGCTCAGCATCTGCCCAACTCTGTGGAATGGAAGGGTAGCAGCTGATGAGGTTACAGTCGACACTTTTTTAGCAACATGCCGGGCGGAAATGAAATTCAAGATAATTAAAACCAATGGAACAAAGCGTTTTTTTCAAAAAATACTAAACATATCATGCAAATGTTTGTATCGTAGAATTACGCTTGAATGTAACTCAATAGTAAATATTGAATTTACTGTTCAATTCGGCGTATGGCGGCAACCTATACTTTCAAGCTGTATTTTTTTATTTTTAGGTATATTCGCCGTATAACGCGCACCCTTTTTTTTTTTACGAAGAACCTGAAATGTACGAGCACGATGCTTTTTGTTTCGAAGTCATTTATTCGAGGTATTATTTTCCAAGCTTTAGAAAAAAACAGTATACTTCGAGAACTACAACCTTTTAAGTCCATAAGGAATGGCATTTCTAATAAATAAATAGGATTTTGATATATGAAGTAATTTTTTTTCTGTGCTCCTCTTTTTTTATTTAAAGTTTTCATTTTTATAAACGGTGACCCGCACCCGTAAATTTCAATCTTATTACGCCGGATTTTACGGAAATTGACTCATAAAAAAAGCATATCGAGTCCTGCAATACGTGAATGTACTAAGCTATACTAATGAGTATATTCTTTTGGGGGGGGGGCGAAGCATTTATTATTTAAATTCAGTAATCGTTTTTTTCCAGAAATTTATGAAATAAAATTTTATATTATATATTTAAGAATTCATCAAGTATTCTTGTGGTCATATATCCTAGAGGTCAAGGTCGCGAACTCGTGTCGATTCCTGATGCCACTGAAGACCTGCCGTACAGAGGGGCTAATACACAGTACATCTGTCGAGGATCGAGTGAGTGAATATTAACGTCGCACTGTTCAGCTACACGAGGGCTTTTGGCGACAAACCTCGTCATTTTGAACCACGGTCAAGTGACGAGGACGACATCTGAGCTGGCACCTCCCTCTCCTAACTACCATACCACACTAACGGGAGGACGCTTGATCTCTTGACACGGTAGGTCTCTCCCCTACACGGTGGGTCTTCAGCGACACCAGGCTCGAACTCATGACATACTGGCCACGAGTCCGTTGTCACGGCCAACTATAGGCTACCGCGACCACCTGTCGAGGATCGAAGTCCTCACGTTGGTGTGGTGTACCAGCTCGTGTGTCGCCGTCACTTAATTAAGAGATCCGTCTCTAATAGCCCTCGTGTTGATTCAGAGGGAGACGTAAATTAAAATCAAATCAATCAAGTGTACTCTTAAAAAATTGAAGGTGTACATATAATTACAGAAAACTAGGTAGAGCGGAATAATCATGGTTACGAACCTGTGGTAAACTCGACCATGGATCCCTAAGCGCATATGTCAACCCTCTTAGAACGCTTCGTTCTCGATAAACTCATAGCAGGCATTGTTTTTGTAGAGTTCTGGTACCACTAAAGGCTCACGTACGTTAAATTTGTCACGATTTAAAGTACTGTAAAGTATTCAGAAAATATACTTATAAATAAAAATACAAGGTGAATATAAATGATAGACCCTATTATATAAATCATATTATCGAAACTACTGCACATATTACAGTAAGTGATACATGGATGCAAAGAGAAATAAACCAAGGTTTTTTTTTCAGTTACTTATGCTGAATGTGTGATTCTCTTGTTACACGGCGTGCTTCCAATCTAAAATCCAGGTCATTCTATATATTTTGTAGCATCACTCTATCAATGGTTCATAATGCTGCCTGAATGCGTTTTCTAAGGTTTCGTAGTGCGTTCGACTCGGGTGCTACATAAACAATGTCTTTGACGTTACCCCATAAAAAGAAATCACATGGGCTTAGGTCTGAGGATCTGATTACAGTAGAACGTCGTTTATCCGAACGTTTATTATTCGGAGAGTCAAATATCCGAACCAAAGTCCGGGTACATTTTCGAACAGTGCAATGTGCTCAACAGTTGTTTTGAGTGACGTCAAAAGTGACGGGAAGCAACAACAACGAAAGCAGCAAGGGTCCATCAAATTTTCACGCGTTTCTACGTTAGAGACAGCTATGAAGTGGTACGAACAACAATCAGAGTGCTGTCCTACTCAACTACTGTTGCTCAAGATAATCAGAGATCTTGCAGCGAAAAAACGAAGGTGTACAGCGAAAAATAAACGATTATTTTCCACAATAAAGTTAAGACTGCGACATTTTGCACAAATTTTGCTTTTCCTTCAAGCATGCTTCCCGCATGTGATGATTTTCAATATTCGTATAGTGTCCGATTTCATTTTCTGCATGGATCGCATTCGGTTTTCGGTTATCCGAATAATCGCGTATCCGAACGGGATCCGGTCCCAATGGATTCGGATAAACGACGTTCTACTGTAATTTTAAATCACCTTCAGCCGCACACCCTGTAGCGTCGGCTCATTAGAAGAACACTTCACGACAATATTTGTTAAATTTGATGTGCGAGGGTTTGAGCAGAATGTCCAGAGGGGACATTGTATTCTTCCAGAGACCGTGTGTTCTTCCCTCATGCCTGGGAGCAAAACAGATGTTGAGCAGTTTCTGGAAACTGCTTTGTTGACACCACACCTCTTCCTCCTCCGACACCTAGATGGCTTTCAGTCTCAAAGATTCACAGAAAGGACACTCCTGTTTTTGAACAGTTTCTATAATTTCGTTACTTTGCACACTTGGACATCGAATTATTTGAATGAAAGAAGTCGGCCTGTTGTGATAAAAGCATACTTTGGAGGGTATCCTGTCCAAGTGACAAGTCGATTGAAAAACCCTCCGTTTGGTGTACGAGGTACGGCACCGGCACCATCTCTAAGAACCAATGAAGTTGGGACGAAGACGAGAAGTGCAGTGTGCAGATCCGCTACGCTCGCCATTCGGAGATTATTGGGGCGTGATAGAGACCCGCCCAGGCGGGTTTAAAGGTTCAACTCGAAAGGTGACGAGGATCTTCTACATCAGCTTTTTTCCCTTTCGAACACGCATTAGAGGTTGCGGGGGCAGCCGCACCAGTGAATTGACCTAGGACTATACCAGCGAAAGGAATTGTTGGGGCAGGGGTCATCCGCCCCTGGAGACGATCCTCGGAAGATCTCCTGGTTCAAATGACAACGTACCTGCAAAGACCAATGAGGTGGTACTCCATCTTGCTGAAACACAAAATCTGTGCTCTCCTCAAGCAGTTGTGGGAATTACCAAATTTGTGCAACATGTCTAGATAATTGTCACATGTTACTGTTTTTTTAGCAAGAAAAAACCGCCCTTACAATTTTTCTCGTGACATCGCACATAAAACATGCACTTTTGGTGAATCTCTAGTAAACTGCTCAATGCCCTTCTCATCACTTGACCTTAGTTCAAATTATAAAGTGCGACGTTAAAAACTAAGCAGTAAATCAATTCTCATAGTAAACAAGTTGGTGCAAAGTTTAGTAACATCTCTTTTACCTCGGTTAATCTCAAAATCTAGGTTAATATCTTTTTACCTTGTTAAGGGAATAACAAAGTATTGCAGCTTTTTTAAATTTATTTGCTGTTTGAAACATCACATTCATATATTTTCTTTTCAATTCCCACTATTAGTTTATGCTCTCTCTACATATATATACACTGGTGTCCAAAAGTTAAGCATAACTGATAATTACGTGAATAAAGAAGGAACTGTAAATCAGAATGGCGGGAAACATGATATGTGAGTGTAAAATGGTTATAAAATAAGGAAGCAAATAAAAAGAATGATAATAATTAATTTTATTATCCAAAGTAGCAGTTTGAAGGAAAACTGAGCATAGCAAGGATTCACACTTTAAAGAAAAAATGAAAGAAAACATTAAATAAAATACTGATGCTGCAGCTTAATAAGGCGTGTGGTCACCTCCGACAGCCAGGCACGCTGCACAGCGATTTACCATACTTGCTATGAGATGATGAATTAGTTGTGGGCTCAAACGGTTCCAAGCTTCTCTTCAGTTCTGTAACGGAGTTTGGTGGGTGCGAAAGAGCTGCAATTTGTCTCCCCAGCATATCCCATACATGCTGGATAGGATTTAAATCAGGGGAGTTCGCAGGCCACGACATGCGCTGGATGTTTTCCGTTTCAAGGAAGTCATCAATCAGCACCGCTCTGTGACATGGCGCATTATCATCCATGAATATGAAGTCAGGACCGACAGCACCTCGAAACAAGCGAACATAAGGCTGAAGAACTTCGTATGTGTAACTTTGAGCAGTCAAAGACCCCGTGTCAAAGAAATGGAGGTCTGTGCGGCCGTCTATCATGATGCTTGCCCATACCTTAATCCCCTTGATGGAAAATGATGTCTTTCCGTTATGTTTCTTGGTTCAAAGCATGTTCCACGTTCTCTCCATTCGTTACCCACCGAGAATCACTACTCAGACTAAACCGGAACTCGTCACTGAACATCACATTGGCCCACTCTCCCAATGTTGATATTTCAAACTCCAGTTCAAACGAGCGCATTTATGCGCAGACGTGAGGGGAATGCAAACCGCTGGTCTTCTGGCATACAGGCTAGCATGATTGAGTCTCCTGTAAACAGTTTGTCTCGAAATTCGTATTCCTGTGGCGACTGTGAGCGCCGAACCCAGTGCTCTGGCAGTACCCTCCCTCTGACGTCGCGCACTTATTACCAGATATCGGTCTTGGGAAGGGGTTGTGACTCTTGGTCGACCTGATACTGGTTGTCGGGTAACATCTCCCGTTCCTCAAAGCCCCTGCCACAGTTTTGAGATCAAAAACTGGTCCACATTCAGAATTCGAGACACTTCGGTTTGTGATTGGGAGGATTCCAGCATTCCAACGATTCTTCCTTTCGTAAACATGTCCAATTGGCGTCTTTGTGTCATCATTCACCTTGTTTGATGGTTAACTACGTTTCTTCGCACAGAAGTTGCACGGAACTTGTCTGAACTGCCTATGCTGCGTGAATCGGTTTCTCCGCGTTCCGACATGTGCCGGGGTTTCGCGTGGGACGTAGTCGACTGAAAATTTTGCATAAACCCAATGTTTCTTCTTCACCCAATTAATATCCACAAGAAATTTGGAATAATTTTACGAATATTTACTCCATGTTTTTCGCATTTTACGATTTATGCTTAACTTTTGGACACCAGTGTATATATCTTGTTCAAATTTTCAATCGTTGATAAAATACTTTCTATTCATCCATTTAAGTTCAAATACATTTTTTAAACTTATAGTGGATGCCACTAGATGTTAATACAGTTTTTTCAAGTATTAATTCATTAATTAAATTTTGTTTTTTAATTCTAAATTTATTCTGCGTTATTTCTGTCGAAGTTACGACAACTGCAACAGATGGCGCCAGTACATTTTTCTAACAAAGTAAGAATTGACTTAAAATTTTTTAAAATATTTTACTTGAATTATCGAATGTTTATTTCATGGCTGTTCTTTTTTACGCATTTTAAATATATCTTATTAACTTCAGAAATATGACTCTGGAGGGAAAGCATTGTATGTCTTACAATGCTAGAAATTTGTAAAAATCAAACGTCGTTAATAACAGCGTGTATATTTTTTCTTAGAAATTCAGTTTATTCAAACCTGCTACATTTTTCGCGATTTATTCGCTTTATGCTAGAAGTAAATATTGGTATTTGTGCTAAGAAGACATGAGGACTCTTGCTTGCACCTTTGAAACTGATCCGTTACAACTTTAATTTGCTCGGCAAACACTCTTACCTTGTTTTGACATTTGGATCTCTTACCATAAGGAAATGCACATCTGTCAAACGAAGGAAGTTGGGTTATAACTCATGAATGTTAAACTTCCGTTTCTTACGTCGTAGTATACAAAGCTGATTACTTGTTTATCACCAGAGAAATGTAAGATTACCTCACAGAAAAATTCCATCTTTGCGAACTTTTCATCCGCCATTTTATCCATTCGATTGTAAAAAATTTGCTTTTGCGAGAAAATGCAATTAAAATTTCTAACAATCGTGTGACGCTTAAATTTAGAATTCATTTTTAATTTTGCTATGAGAAAATATTTTAAACTTAGAATATTTAATGCCTTTTCCAACCCTAAAATAATGCTCTATAAGTTTTAAGAAGTGAAATTATTTTAAAAATAAAAATGACTAATTTTTTTTGGCCGATGTTAAAATTACCGATTGTTAAACACAATTGCGAGGTAAAAAAAAAACATTCCATTTTTTCTTTAAATATCCTGAAATAAAGCTGGTTATCAATAGAACCTAATTAATTTTGATAGCAAAAGATTATTCGAAACTTTTTTTTTTCGTAGTCTTATTTATTTTTGCTATAACCGTTACCTCACATAATAAAAATTTCGATTTTTTTTTTTTTTTTACAAAAAACGATGTTAATTTATTATTTTAAAAATATTTTCCTCGTCGGATCATTTAATTTATTCTCAATGTCTCACTAGTATTGTCCATTATATGCTCAAATACCTGCATAAATGCTGTCCAATATTCAATTTCGACTATTCCTTTCTGTTCTGGATTTTATCTACGACTTTATCCAGAGCAGCTGAATACAGAAAAAGAAAGGGATAAAAATCGAAGAAGTACACACATCGTACATGTTTAAAGGCGCAAAGTTGGCAACATTTCAAATGATTATTTTCACTTGAATTAAACGATTATTAACAAGAACTAACTTAATTACTGTCTGCTTTTCCGAAGCAACTTTGTCATATGTGCTGTAAATAAACGATGCAATTATCGTCTGCGCATTAAAATAATTGAATAAGTATTCGTTTTTTGCATGAATTTTGTTTATGTGAGTGGCAACTAGTTTTTTTTTTTCTTCTTTAGCTCTATTTTAGTGTTCCATCTAAATGTGTAAATTCTTCAACTGTGAGATGCACAGTCAGATTTCAGAATCATTTAAAGCAGTCAATAAATGGATATTTTATTTTATATCATGCGATTCATTAAATTATGCACAATTATTTTATGTGCATTATTAAGCAAGTATTTATACTTTCCATTGATATTTGCTTCTGGCGTTTCCATTTTTAGGCGTCGAAATTAAGTATCTGTAATTCAACATTTGATAAATGTTTTCATTTTTAATCTCTTTGTTATCTGTGAAATCCTTTAAAATATGAAAATTGTAATATTCTCATAGAAAATTTTATTTTGGAACAGCATTTAAAATTTACCTTTCGCTTGTTAGCGGCACTAAAGATTGGTCTTATATTTCAAAGAATAATCTTTCACAATTCCTTCATTTTTTTTGCATTCCTGAACATAATATTGTGTCATTGTCTTATATTCAATATCGAGAAAACAATAAAAGCTTTAATATGCGGCGAAATTTTCAGTTTAATTAATTTTTTGTAGAACTGAACTCATTACAACAAATATATGGAAGCAATGTCATGGAATATGATTTTCAAATTTAAGTTTCATTTTCATTTATTATTGAAACTAGAATATTTTGTCACAGTTGCAAAGCAATGTGACTTAATAAAATTCTTATTGTAGCTACGAAACAAAATTAAAACTATTCTTAGTGACTCAACGAAGAATAAATTATGGTGTTAATGGATTAACCAACGTAGTTAATTAATTTCTAAAATTATTTTTCAATAGAATTAAGTAGAGAAGGATCTCAACAGCTTGCGTACCAAATTTCAATTCGATAAAAATTCTACAGATTTGAATAAAATCGTTAAGGACCATATATTACAATTCTTCCGCGCAATCGATTCATATTGTTTTCCCGCTTCTTAATACCACATAATAATTGCTCCAATAATACGATTTATAAACAATTTATTATACGATCTCGTTAAGTTTTCGCGATGTGTGATCATAAGATGAAGTCTTGAATATTTCCTGAGCTATTGGGGAAAATCGCACATAATTTTGAATTTAAGAACTCCTTCGAATGTGAACTTCAAATTTGTAAAAAAATAAAAAATAATTTGTTACAGCCCATTTTTTTTTATAATTTAAATAAATAACTTCATTTTTAACTTAATTAAAAAATGATTTAAATTTTTAAAAATTATTTGAAAGGGAAAAGTGTTTATTATTTGATGCAAAAAACTTCGAAAAAATGTTTTTTTTTTATCGTCACACAAATGTTTAGTGATCCACTTTTAACATTAGGGTTATGTGCCTGTTCTTTAAATCCTCGTAACTCGGAAACTTATATGCAGAATTTAACATTTAGAGTTTAGGCTAATTTTCCGATAAATAAAAAACCCGAAAGAAAATGGATTTCATAATACAGAATTCTATTTTACGAGTTTAATTTATCAACACTATTTTAGTTCCTTTTGAACTATTAGCATTCATAAAAACTTTATTCAGTTACTATAAGAACTGCAGAAAGTGTTAAGGGAATATTTTGTTTTTCTTTTGATGACTGTCCTCTGAACTCGGTATCTCTAGAATTTAGAAATGTATACGCAGCAGGGTTCTATAATGTTGAATTCACAATTTCAAATTGATTGGTTCTCTCATAAAATGATACCAGTGCAGCTAATAAGCATTTTCTTATTCTCGAAACCTCCCTCATTAGCACGTCAGTTTTTTAAGAAATCAAATAATTTCAATGCATGTTATAGATTTAATTTTTATAATTATAGTTCTGCATACTCCTATGATTGACATGACACGATTGCGATATTAAAACATAAAGAAAGAATCCTTTTTTCCCCACGAATAGTTTAAGAAATGACTCTAGTGAAATCGCATGCATTGGGACTTTTTAATTATTCCTAAGGGATTGAAATAAGATGAGTGGTATTTAGTTGTATGGACTTCATTTGCTCTTCGTCATCTTCTCCTAACTACGATTGTTGCCTCGACCGTATGTGACAACTGTCCGTCTGCCATATGTTATGGGCGGGACAGGTTTCTCCAAATCATTATACTTAATGCGCATGGATACAATGAATTTTGGAAATTACCAATTATAACTTTTAACAATCGTCACTAACTACAAGCAATATGGTATGTGAGAAAGGTCTCTACCGTACAAGATAGTTGTCTGTTATTGAGGAAGGCAGTAATTATGGGGAGCCACGAATGTTGTTTGTAAATTTTTTTTCCAAATACACCCAATTCTTTTTTTTTTAGCACAAATTTTTGTATCAACACGAATTAAAAAAAAAATTGGGGACTCATGCTTTTTGGATGAGGATGATTTGAACGAGTTTATGTTAGTTAAAGACAATAGAGAGAGAGAGAGAAACTCGCAATACTGGGGAAGTCGAAGGTGAAGCTCATCTATTAACAGCTGGTTTAATTCGCGAAGGCTTGAAATTTGCTACAAGTATGGAACATTTCCTTACTCGTGATCCTAACATAGAACGTGCATTAAAATTTCTACGTAATCTTGTGTAACAAAAATTATATAACTTGAGAAACGAAAGACTGCCACTTATAAGACTTTGTAACAAAAAATAAATAAACAGATGCCGTTAATAACGAACGGAATTCTTGATTTGAATCAAAACTGACAGTTATGCTAGGCATATCTGACACATCTATCAATGATAGCATTTTTGATCCCAGTTCGAAAGAAACGCGCACGCTTGCTATCGTGTAGCAATGAATAGTTAGTTGTTCGTGAATAGTTTTATTCCTGATTTCAATTCGAACTTTTTTATGTTGTATGTACTTACAAACTGTGGGTTTTAACCTGGTTAAAATATTTTTTTGTAACAAAAATGAATCGTTTTGGTTTTATAAATATGTGGCATGGAATTTTATTCCTTTTTTGCACGTTTTTTTGAAAAAATATGTAGAAATTTTATATTTTACACGATTTTTGATGTGTAACATCTTCCCTGTCGATTGCTGGAGATTTGTGGGAGTGATTTCGTGAAAAGGGACGGAAATGCGTAACAGGAAGTTGGGGAAGCGTGCGCTATTTAATTTGACCAATCAGCGCGCTTGGTGGTGTCTCTTCGCTACCCTCGCATGAAGTTCCGTTTTTTCTCCTTCATTCGGGAGGGGCTCCGCCCCCCTCTCACCCCTTGCGGTCTAGGCCGTGGGACCTTTGTTTTTGTTTTGTTTTCTCACTTTAGGATCAGAGACGTGGTTAGACAATGACGAACGTGTTTCGATACCTGGCTTCGATTGCTGCATACAATTTCACTCGCTTCCCGTTATTATGAGTGGTGATTTTAAAGTTAACTTCAGTTTGCTAGAAGCCGAGCCACTCGTAGCTTTTTTGAATGATGAACTCAAGCTCGAAATGAACACAAATCGAAATGTTTCGACAACTAACAGTGGTACTGTTATTGACGCTATTTGTCAACGGTTTTTAAATACTTTGAGATCACAAGTATACATGTCATATTTTAATTATCATTACCGCTCTTCGCCAAATTAAAAAAGAATAATTATTTTTGATAAAAAAATTGCATTACTCCTTGTGTTAATTGAATAAAATTTTCGTTAAAGATATAAGTATTCCATAGAAAATTATTTCCAATCATACTCGATTCATTTTTTCAGGATTTAAGTTGCTATTGCGAATTTACCTCGATAACATGTCAGATGTTCCACATCGTATGCGACTACTGTAAGGCTCGTTTCTTTTTTTTTTAATTGTGAAACATATCCTAAAATTTTCCATATGTCGCATGTGTTTTTTATATATTTATTTTTTTTTGCACAGTTTTCTAAGGAACGTATCTAACATGCAAAAAAAAAAGAGTTGAGAGTACACAACAGTATTAGATAGAACTGGATATAATTTATCCGTTATGGAGAAGATTTTTAGCAGAAAGATTAGCAGTACGCTCTATTCTATCTGTGTATTGAAAAGGTAACTGTGGTAAAGCACGATATTTGTATACTTTGAGCAAAGGTGAGTGACCGTTTGTTACATTTTATTTAAAGAAAGATATTACAGATAAAAATATATTATTTACATTATTAATTGTCTTGTTTAGCTATAGTTGTACAACCATTTAGGAATGATATTCAATACAAAAAGAAAAACAATTGATTAAAATTTCTTATGTTATGGTTTATCTTGTTTGTATTTCTTTTGAGATACGCAAGTGATTGAGGTAGCTGAGTGGTCATGGTTTCGAAATTGTGGTCAGAGCGCTGTGTCCAGTCATAGTTTTGTTCTTGATGATATTGAACCCTCGTCGAGAAGGAAGAATGATGTTGAATAAGCAGTTCTTAAAATTTCGATCTCCGTGACCCCCGTTATGTATCAGCTTTGCATCGCGGTCCCCTAATATTTTGAACACCCCTCCTCCTGACTCCTAAGACCATCTCTACTACTTATACCGACATTTTTATCACTTCTTTTTTCCCCTTTAAGAAAACAGTCAACATCTAACTATACAAATATTACAAATACTAATTTCAAATAAACAAATAATGCATTTTACTAGTTAAAATTTTTAATGAGAAGGATGATGCTGCATTTCTTTTACATGTGCTCATACATCAGGTGTAATATTTGAAATATGGAGTCTCGATTCTGGTTCTACGCTTTCCAGACGGGTTTCTGTAATTTTTAAGATAAAAAAAAATTGCTGCTGAGAAAATATTTTTTCACAGAAACAAGTGGTTTGGAAAGGCATCAAAAATTGATGGAAATACATGTTCTAGTAGAGTTTTTTCATTGGGGACACTTTAGTCTAGGACAGCACATTTTTCAATTTTACCAAGAGGCCTTTCAAAGTCTGCAACAGAGGAAAATCTCAACATTAAATGAGACCTTCGTGGACCCCCTAGAAAAACGATGGAGATCCATGGGAGTCCACGGTCCACACTTTAAGAACTGCTGCTTTAAATATATTAAGGCTCAAAGTCGGTAAGGTGCTGAAAGTTGGAGAGTGAAGTGTCGCTATCATCCTCGTAACTTGACCGTAGCTCAAAATTACGAGTTACGTCATCAAACCCTTCGTGTTGGTTTAGATTACGATATTAATAAGCAATCAATTTTGAAACACGCTACTGGAGCGTTTGTATCACGTGATGTATTCATGTTTTGAAACTACAGATAAAAAAGTTTTAAACTGTTAGTAGACTTAAAAATTTTATCTAAAGATCCAATTTTGTAAAATTTTATTATTAAAATTTTATCTTATTATTTTATTCAGGATTCTCTTTTGCCAAATTTCTTAACATGAAATATTCATTATGGATAGGAACTTTCGTAGTTTATGGTGTTTAAAGAAATACAATGTCCCCTCGAATTAACGACCAGGTCCCGTTCCAACGAACAAATCGTAAGTCGGAGCTCGTGGCTGCTGTGGTTCCAGTCTTTACTCAAGCCGAGCTGTGGGTTCCAGTCTCGATTCAACTGAAGATAAACCGTGCAGAATAGAGATGATTGCTGTTTATTAATTGGAACTATGTTTCAAAATTTTCTCTTGGTGAGATGTAGAGGTTCTTCTGAGGTATATGTTGTCCTCGTCACTTTGCTACGGTTCAAAATTATAAGGCCATCTGTTTTTATACCCGTTGGCGACTCAGATTAAAAAGCAGGTGTTTACATAAATTATGTGATATATTCATTTAGTTTTGAAAATTTCGATATTAAATAGATAAATGTTCCCTAAATATTTTAAAAATTCATTTACATTTGAAAGTGATCCCCTGATTGTGAGATATATTGGAAACATGTTGCAAATATGCCTATGCACTGCGAAATGAACGCATGCAATCGCCATGAAAAGAAGACAATTTTAATAAAAGTTGCGTCACACACACACACACACATTTTCATCGCTGCTGGATAAAGTTAACGTTATATTTTTAAGGGGTACTGCGTTTTTACTCTCACTATAATTTATTTCTCATTAGAAAACATTAAAATTTTAAATTTCGTGAAATTATACTTTAAAAAATTGAGTTATGAAGGTTTTAAAATATCTATAAAAATGTCTAAATCATTAATTTTCTACTCAACACACTGACAGAAAAGACATGAGTATTGCTTTTTACCCCGAATTCTTAAGACAAACAAACAGCATAACTAAATTTTTGGCTATTTGGATTCTCTGTTCTTGGAAGCCCAAATTTCTCCATTTATTTTTAGCATTTTTGTTGTATTATGTGTCAATTGTAGGAAGATCCTGTCATCTCGGTTTCGAAGACATCAGTCTCAATAACACAGCGAGATAAATAGTAGGTTTGCATTATTTACTGAGAGAGAATTTTGAAATACAGCATAACAAAGCCCATCAGTTCGCGATCATAAATCAAATGTTGTAGAACTAGTGTCAGGCTGTTTTGAATAAACTGATCTAAATGACGCGTTCTCTAGCGATGTCTCCTATTAGTTTGATGGGTCGGAAATGCCATCAGTTAAGCAGTAGGGAAGAAAGCAACTAATTTCAACTTGTCAATTATTTGCTGTTTGCTAGTAGTCTCGCACTTAGTGTGCCATTGTTATCTACGCGCCTCTCAGAGATAAGATTATCTTGATTTCCGGATTGCTGTTAACGAAAGTGTGAAAAAGTGTAGGGTGGGTCAAAAATCCTTTACAATTTATGTACATTTTTTTAGAATTTGAAAAATTTAGGATTGGGATTTTAAGTTCGGAAAAATACACAACTGAGCAATGTATGAAGAATATCTATTTCCAAGCAAATAGTCTCTTTTGTTATTTATTGTTATACATTTTTCCATGGGGGTTGGGGTACTAAGTTTTTATCGATGAACCTACGTGTGTTGCTTAACTCAAATTACAATCTTTAAAAAATTTAAAGGGATATATATATAGAAAGAGATTGCAAGCTGTTATGAAAAATGCGATAGAAAAACAATCCGTAATTGAGAACTTAAGTATAATATTCGTCCAAGAGATACTATTTTCCCATACCTAAAAAAAATATCCGAAATATGTATAAAACTTGTACTTTATTACAAAATTTTAAAAATCGCATTCTTTTACAATTATGAAATGACATTTCAGTCCAGCCCTTTTAATTGTACCATAGGGTTTCACTGTTAATATTTTTCTGAAATGGTTTGATTTAGTAATCTTTTTGAAGGGAAATTCCCCTGTTATTCATTTAAAAATCGAAGTTGATAATGCGTCTGTAATTTTTTTTTTATCTATGTACCTTGTATTTCCGTGCATAAGCCTAGAATTTTTGGAACACTTTTTAAGTGAAAATAAGGGGATCGGCTTATATACGGACTCTAATCTGGGGGGGGGGGGGGGAAGTAATTTAGGAAAAATTATTTTATTTTTTATTTTCCATTAGCTTTGTGCAAATGATATTAATCTTATCTTTTTTGTGTGTTTTGAAAATGGAAGATATATTCTAAAAAAAAAAAGATAGAAAATATATCACAATTTCTTCAATACCGGCTTCAAAATGAGTTTCCGAACTGTTCGAAAAATACTTATTTACTCATTAGGACGTCTGTATACGAAAAAAAAAAAATAAATAAATAAAAAATCCGCTCATTTTTAAAGAAAAATGACACAAAAAGTGTGACCAGCATAGATTTTATCAAGATAAATTATTTACTTTACTGCAAATTCGATTGGAAAATATTCCATCCTTTTTACGTTTGCAGTATTTCCCTCCATAGTATCATGTTTGAGAATTACACGAACTTTTTCACAAGTTTTATATTTAAGTATGCAAGTTAATATTGTATACTTTATAAGCAAATTTTTAATCTTAGGTAAATTTGGGTTAAAAAAAAACACCCACTCTTGGATTCTATTTGGAAATATACGATATATTTATTTATTAAAGGGAACGGCAAAATTAAATAAACGATTACAGTAATGAAAAAATTTAAAAAAGGAAATATTTCCCCCCTTGTATAGCAGTTTTTAAAAACATTTCTTTTCTGGATACCCAATGAAACCAAAATTTTTTGCCTAAATATAAATAAATGATCGAAATTACAAATAGCTAATTATAGTTTATCAATTAAATATAACACATTAGAGCTAAGAACTCAATGCTTCTTTTCTGAGAAAACAAAGTTCTAACATTACATTCTGACTTAACTCTCTAATTTTTGTTTGAAATATTCTTTTCTCATACAAGAAAAAAAAAAAAATGTTACACGCTTTTTCTATATATGACTATGTTTAACTAATACTTTTCTTTGCTTAAAGGGAAAATTGACGAATTTATAATATATTTTAAATATGAAGAATGCAGATGATAGATGGATATGCTTTTTATGTAATCCATTCGATCTTATCTTTGAATAGTCATTTTTCCAATCTGAATAATGTGTTCAGAATTAAAGAGTCCTTTTCACATTTGGCGAACGTAGCCTTAAATTCATAACTTAAAAAATATTTTGCTGCCTCCAAAGGAAACTACCACTCTTAAAGGTGTCATCCAATACTTAAATTTTAGTAAAGAAGTTAAAAATTAAATTTCTACTACGTCTGATACGTATTTAAGCACAAATGAATGGGTTCTTTTTTCCCTTTTTTTCACATTAAAAGCCGGCACTTTATTAACATTATATTGCTATCTTTAATATTTATTGCTTCGTCTTTTCTTCTGATTATCACATTTCAGTGATCTAGCAATTGTATTATGCACTTTTTAAATACAATTTTTATTTATCTCACTCTGCCATGAACTATAGATGTTTTTTTCTGTGTGTCAAAGGTTTCAGGTCTTAAAAATTAAAAATTTCTCTATTTTTTTTTTCTCGTGAATTTTCTAACGGATTTAATTCGAGAATGCTTCCAGATTATATTAATAAAGAAATTCTGATTCTCTTTTTTAAATATTTTAATGAAAATTTTAAAAAGCATAACTATTTTATCAAATAGCCTTTAATGAAAATCGTAAAAATCTAAATTTTTCCATCAACTACTGCTTTTTGAAAACTTAGTCAATGCTTATCAACATTGTAGAACTAAGAAACAAAAAAGAAATCATTTTTTTTTCTTTCAAAATTCGGAAAACACTTAAATGTATAATATTTACTTGTAAATGAATACAAAATTAAAAATCTATATATGTACTTTTTCGTAAAATTTTATAATTTGTATGATATTTGTATACAATAATATTTATTTACGGTATATAACGGAATTCCTCCGCTGTAATAAGAGTTCTTTGCTTTGTTATTTTTCTATCGCGTTTCGAAGCAATCGATTTCAAAGAATTTTGTTTTTTCGGACATTTTGCAATCATGCTCTAAGTGTCATGATTAAGAAATAGCAAAACAGGTCGTGAAAAAGGATATTTGATTATGTAACTAATGAAGAAATGTTTACATAATGAGTAATTGGAATATAATTCTATTTATTTATAAAAAAAGAGAGATTAACAAAAATCCCATGGAAAAAATACTTTTGGTTTTTCGAATTAAGCGTAATCGGTATTGATCAAAGAGAACAATATTTAGAGTGACATAAAAAAAAATAATAAACATACTGTCCATGTATAAATTATGTATGCGCAAAAAAACATTTGTAGCAATTTTTTTAAATAAATTTAATTTTAATACAATTATTAAATATTCAAGAGACAGAGGAGGCAAATAAAATTTTATTCTTCAACTGAACAATAAAGTAAAAAGAATGAAAAATATGTTTTTTTTTTTTTTAGAATTGAGAATTATTATCGTCGTTTATTATCCTGGAAGATAAAAAGGAGAAAGTTGCCAAAAGTTTTTTTTAAAATTGTTCATTTTTAAGCAAACGATAATTTTCTTTACAAAATTTGAAAATATTAGCAAGTGTCATCACATGCATTCGAAATAAATTCTTGAATAAAAATATAACTCTAAAATCAATAAATATAATCCAGCAAACGGTAGTTCATATTTTTTTCGAAAACATTGATATTGAAATATTCTTGAAAATTTTTGCAGCTTATTCGTGAGATTGGATCTTGTTCCATAAAACTACAGGTATTAATTACCATAATTTACAAAATTGAAATTAAGAATCCGAGAAAAGCATCTGTCACTTGGCTGTCTTGGCGACTTTAAGAATCGCCTTTGCAGCAACCCTTCTCTCGACGGTACCAGATGACGGCCGAATCATCCAAACGGTCTCATCCCTCGTTCTGCGTAGCTACTCCGTCCGAAATCGCTGCATTTCGCCTGACATGAGGAATAAGTAATTTTCGTGTGAATGTGCCCCCCTCATTGGATTGTGTTTGTGCCTTTTGAAGAGTTAAAAAACGTGAAGCACTCGTGGTGGCTGATATGAGAGATTTTTCACCCATGTCGTCGAGTGGACGAAAGAAACGTGAGTATTTAAATTTAATATTTATTTTATCTCTGCACCTATTGCGTGAAAGTGTTTTTATACCTGTGAATCAATGTTTTGATGGGTTTTTTTTCTTCCATTACTGAAAAAAAAGTTGACTCATTCTCTTCGGCAGGTGTTGCATTAACCGATAATTAGGTTGTGTTGTTTGAAAATTCTAGGAATTCCATTTTTTCTCTGAAGAATCTCTCTTGTTTTCAGATTTAAATTGAGTTATGTGGTAAATATATGATGCAAGCACAGATTTTTTTATCCTAGTTAAAAGAGACGAATTTGTGCGTATGGTTGTTTTTGTCTTAGTAGCTTGCTTCATATTGTAAGAATGTTTAAATTAAATATTAAAATTTTTTTGTTCTTTTATGCTCAGTCAATTTTATGATATTAGTCCCTTGTTCTATGCAATTAGTCTGCGAATTGTGAAATGATATGCATATGTTATTTTTTAAATTAATTAATTATACGGTGATTTATTCTTGCAATTTCAATCGGTATGTTTTGTAAGAAATTTCTGAAATTCATTGTGAGAAATGCAATGCGTTATAAAATTTTTATTATTTTATTAAACAACTATGTTATTGAATAAGTTATTCTTTGTGTTCAGTTACAAACTCCGAAGGTAATTTCTCGACTCGTTTCAGCTGTTGGTTTTTATTGTTGTATCTATTGGAAGGGGGGGGGGGTAATTGGTTAATAGAAGGCCTTGAGATAGCTATATGGGTGCAGTTGAATACCGGTTACACAAAAATTGCTACTTAAATATTTGTCAGAAAAAAGTTTCCGGCGGGATTGTTTTAAGTGACGATACCTGTTTTTATTTGCCATGATATTCACGGAGGTATTTTTCATAGTGTTGCATTTTCTCAAAAGTTAAATAGCGCATAAATATTTTCGTATTTCTTAAGGTTTCCTAAATTCTTGAATTAGAATCTTTTTCATTTTGCGTAAAGTATTTCTGTATTAAGATAAGTTTTTATTTTGCGCTGTTATGATCTTTTCATTTAAGGTCTTGCATGTTTCTGTGTAAAGAACTTAAAAAATACTTTTGGTAAATATTTACTTTGTTTGGATTTACATTTTTGTTTTTTTACTTTCCCAAATTTTTCACAAATTCATTAACGTATGTTTTCATGTTCAATATTTTATTCAGAGTAGGAATTTATTCTGACGCTTCCGAAGTGTGCTTTCTGATTTTTGTCGCATAAATAGAGTTGCCAACTCTAGGAAAGAAATTCAAAAATAAATCGTCGTTGTCAAGCCAATATCAACTGAGTGCAAAAAAGTATACTTTGAAATCGGAGAAGTTTTAATTGGTAATATTCTGGTTGATTGATGTAGAATATTTTTTTTAGCACAGTTCACCGTTTAATGCTTAGTCTCATACCAGTCTTTTTATACGAAAATTTTGTTAGTAAACTAGTTTTAATAGTTGAAATGTCGAAATCTCCTAAAGATACACATTGCAGATTAGGGTTTGACAACCAAGAAATCGTGCATCGCTGTTTTTTCTTTACAAACATTAAATATCACCCTTTTTTAGTTACCCTTCACGTCATTATGGTACAAAGACGAAAGAGGTCTTTTCTATTTGTTGATCGCCTCATAATTCATCCAGTTCTCCTTTTCCAAAATATAGATTTTTAAAAATAAAGTTTTAGGATGTACCTGACGTATATTTAGCCGAACTTCGCAATAACTGGACGTCATCCAAAACACCCCGATCTTTTTTCGAACAAGGATGCGAGACAGAACAAAAGCACCCGCCTTATTTACTTTTCTTTTTCAGAATCCGATGTATGCATGTATACGTCAACTGCACAGTACGACAAAACGAAACTAGGTTTATGAGCATCATGTGGGTGAATCTTTGCAATTACACGATGAAATACACTATCTCCTGGTCTTGACAAGACAACAATGCCTACTTGGTTCTGAAGTAGACAAATGAAAAATCCTCCGCATTCGGGTTGAGTCAGTAAAAGTTGCATTTCAGGTTTATGAGGAACTTATGAAATTTTTTGTTTTGTAAACGCACGATTGTAATCCAAAGTGACATTACGTGTAAAGGCTGTTCTGTTTTTGTATCTTTATTTCAGTATATTCGAACCAGTTTTTCCAATCTGCTTGCATTTGTTGATATCATGCTTTACTTATTTTTACTGCCTAAGTTTTGTTTGTTTCATTAAGTAACACAAAATATATAAAACTCAAAGGTCATGAGATAACTCCCACCTTTTAGAAGTAGGTAGGAGTAACATTTTTTTTAACCTATATTAAAAACGGAGTGGTGACATCTCACACCCTGTTTTTTTAAAATTCAAGCATATCCGCATTCTCTTTTAAAAAGTTAGAAGTGAATGAAATTTAACATGCTTTTATTTTGACTGCGATTTGATATTGTTTGTGGAATATGCAATACTAGATAGCATTAAATTAATGCATTCTCCAGTTTTTCCTTCTTATCCGTGTTCCCTTTAATGCATGATTTTTTGTTTTGAGTTTTAAAAAAAGTTTTTTTTTATAGGATGGAAGTTATAGGGTACGTTAAAATTAAAAATCCAGGTTGTTATATCGGGTATTTATTTTGAAACATACTGTTTGACAACATAACTGTACTTTCCAAAAGTCCTGGCATATGTCCTATACAATTTTCGAATGGCAATATCAAACATTGATAGCTTACCTGACAATAAATTAGAAGTAATTATTTTCTATTAGATAAATCACTCCTTATAGGAAACTCGAAAATAGAAAATATCTCTCCTAGTCACACATTGAGCTTAATCACCCACAATATTCAAATGTAAAAGAAAAAATATTTAACTTATACCCTCCAAAAGTTACATGAAGTTATTTTTTCGCATGAATTCTGTCAATGTACGGGCTTTTGAATAATAGTCAGGGAAATTGGAATGAAGACAATTGGCAACAATATGAGTTAAAAAAATTTCCCAAATTGACAACCTAATTCCCTACGTTTTAGTATAATCATGATTCACATTTAAGTCTTGCGACTGATGTGCAAAATTATTTTAACAACCTTGGGTTGAATATGCCTTGCAAGAAACCTCAAATTCCAGCCCAAACCATGTGGATAATGAGAGGTGTTATACGTTTATTGAGCTACAATAGTGAAAGTTAGGAAAAATGATTCAACAGTTTGGAAGCTGTTTTCTTCATACCTCTATGTTGCCAATATCGTTGCGGCTATTGAGTAATTACGGTTATGAATTCGTGGGCGACTTCATTTCTTATGAGTCATGGGTTCGAGTTCTAATGCCATTAAAAATCAGTCGTATGAACGATGTGCGTTTAATCGGTCGGTGGCCAAAATCTTCACATTGGCGAATTGTGGAAGTTCGGGAAGTAGAGTTTCGACTCATGCCTTCAGTACTTGATGTGGCTGCTTTAGCCCTCGCGGTCAAGGTAACGAACTCTGGTCAGCGTTGTCGGGTTGTGATTTTAAGTCTTGATGCCCCTGAAGACCCGCCGTGTAGAGAGGCTCGTTAAATTTATCGCGGCTTAGTCCCTCCTTTGACATGAAGTTTGAGTGTGGTGCAACTCATGTGTCGTCCTCGTCACTTGACCGCAATTTGGAAATACACCAATAGCCCTCATGTTTCTTCAGAGTGCAACATTAATGAAAACAGTCTGTCTCGCGAGTTAATTTTTTTCTGTACATTAGGCTATTTAACGGAAAATACTCAGCGGCAACGTTTCGTACAAGTTTCCTTACAGTAATATAATTTTTAAAATATTGTAATGAGAATTCGATTTTTGTTTTTATTGAAAAAAATATGTATAAATACTGATAACCAATTGGTTTCAATATTACGTGCGACTTTCATATAAAAAAAAAAATTGTTGTTGTTACTTACGCCATTTGATCGACAGCAATATCAAATTCAGGCCCACGAAATTCATCGCGGCAAGGGGGCTAAATTTTTACACCTGTCCTTAACCGTAGCTTTTGAGCACTATACAGGTGATGGACGATTTTGCTCGGCCCCACCCCAATTTTTGAGGGAGAACCCCTTGTGGGGGGGGCAGGGCCTCCTACATCTTTTCCCCTTCCACCAACCTCACGAGAGGACTTGCGGCTTGACGACTATTCTAGAGTACCCTCCCTCCCCCATGCCGCAAAGGCACAAAACATTAACAAACATCCGTGCGTTCTCCGGGATTCGAAACCGGGCCCTTTGGCAAATTCATAACGTAAAATCCGGCGTATTAAACCCCGGGTATAAAAATAATAGCTTTAAAAAAAAAGACTGCATGAAAAAGAAATTAGCCCTGTATATTTATACCGAAACATTGTTTATTTAAAAGAAACGACATTTCTTCTGAACTTAAAGGGTTGTAAGTATATAGAAATTTACTATTTTTTTTTTATATCCAAAGCTTGGTTTCATACTTCAAATAAATAACTTCAAAACATAAGAGCACTTCATACGTATATTTCAGGTTTCTTTGTAAGAAAGTGAGTGCGCGTTATACGGCATTATGCCTTAAAATTAAAAAAAAAAAAAAAAATGCAGCTTGAAAGTATAGGTGCGCGTCATACGGCGGATTTTACGGTAATTAAATTGTGTAAAGTAACATGTGCAACTGATTATAAATCATATTTTTTTGTACAGACTTGAATACCAGTGATTTTCAACTTCAATTTTCTTTTGTTGTGGTACACTTTTAAACAATTTCAAAATTTGGCTACACACTAACAATAAAATAAGTTAAAAAGAATTTTACTTATCTGTAATACACTTCATCTATCCGTAAAAGAATAATTTAAATATACCACGAATACCCTTGGTTCATTTCTTTTTAACGGACGAATGATTAGGTTCCGGATTTTATTTATTTCTCAGAGTATAATTAATATTTAAAAAAAAAAATTGGCGGCACAACAATAACAGTGGTTGAGAACCTGTGTTCTTCATATTAGCAGAAAATTGATTATTCGAAAAGAGCCATTCGAAGTCTTTTCTTTAACAGGCATGAAACACAATTTTAGCTACATCTTCCTCTTTTAAAAATTGATGTAGTGTCTTTCATTTCATTTGTTTTCTTTAATATAATTGTTCTCGGATCGGGTCGTTGATCGGGGAATTCCATGTTCCAACAGAAATTGTTTACACACCCTGTTTATACTGAGGCATCTCTTTTTTTTTTTCAGTTAGAGCTCGCTGTCACGCCAATGGAGAGAGAGTTGACGAACTCTGCGTGTTCACGCCTCCTGCGCGCGCCGGTTCTCTTTATTTAATTCTAAATTTCCGCGCCATTTGCTGCGAGGTCCATCCATTACGTCACTGCCACCAAACGAAGAATAATTGAGCGTAAAAACTTTGGGCTCAGGGTCTCGGATATATTTATCGCGGCCTTGCATCTTTTTGATGATGTATTTTTTTAAAAATCCCAAGACTGCGAAGGCGAGACCTAGTTTTCGTGGATCCTACAGTGGTTTTTTTCTTTCTTTTTAATTCTTCCAGTTTTAGGAACACGGGTTCGTATGTTGGACATTAATTATTGCGGTGGTTGCAGTGACACCAGAACACGCTATTCGTCATCCGATGGGGTAACGAGATTAAAGCATGTAAGTGATGTTGTGTATGTAGAAGCTCGGTGTTTCGAGTTGCTTTTTATATATCTTTGTTGATTTAAGTTTGTTGCTTACTGGTGGATGAAATGTATATCGCACTGACTGGGATACCCACGGCCGCGTAAATATTCGCGTGTGGTCTTTTGCATAAATTTTTATTCAGATCGTTTCATCAATGAGAATGTGACTCGGTGTCATTTACATTACTGAAATATAATACAATATCTTTTTCATTAACAGTTACAGTTAAAACTTTTAAATTCGTATATTCTTTACTACTTATGAGTTCCTCCTAGTTAGATGTTTATAATCGCAGTTCGTGTATATTTACGATTTTTTTAAAAAAAAAAAAATTATTTATATAAATTTCAATTTTGTTTTTCCAAATTTGAATTTGTAAAAGTGAAATATCGTATGATAAATTGAGATAATTCAGCTCTTTGCGAATGGTCTTGGTCGTAGATGATGCCTTGAGTTCAGACCTGGAGTTTCATTGAAGACCTGCAGTGTAGAGGGGCTGATGCGAGGCTATATATTGCGAGGCTCAAAGCCTTCCCGTTGAAGGGGGTAGTTCGGAGAGGGGATGCCACCTCAGATGTCGTCCTCGTCACTTGATCGAGGTTTAATATGACGAGATCCGTAGCCAGTAGCTTCGTGTTTCATCTCATTGCGACGCAAATAATAACTCACTCAGCTGTTTGTGAATTGAACTAATGCGTTTGACACACATTATTTTATTATTCTCCTGGGAGTAAAATATTAATTTTCTGATTACCATCTTTATGATACTGAAGAATAGTTACGAGGAGTTTATAATGAGCGGGGTTTTGTGTTAATTGTTCCATTTAAAGGCACCAGCATTCAATTTTCAACGGATGTCATTTTTTTACGAATATTTAATAACATTAATTCCAGTATAATTGCTCTGTCGAAGCTCAAAGTCCTCCTATTGGTGTAGTGTGGGAATTAATAGAGGGACAGGAACGTCTTAAGACTTTTTGAGACCCTGGGCCCAGAGAAGATTTCCTGAGCCCCTGTGCAAAAGTAGGTCCTACCTGTGACTTTTAACAATATACAGTACATAGCAGCATGCATTTTCAAATACTCGTACAAACGGTAATTTGAAACGAATAAATGTGCACGACTCGCGAAACTAAGTGCAAACCGGCTCGACCGATGGCTGCATTTCGACTGAATGAGTTGAATGATTGTTTATGTATTAGACCTAGACATGGACAACGGTCATTACATAATAATAAACTTGCCACTTTTGCCAATTGATATGCAGTTTGAAATTCCCTGTTTTTCGAAGAATATGTGCGGGAATAGTATTTGACCATTAAAATTATCTGTATTATGATCTTATTGAGTAGTGAACTAAACGAGGCCCCCACTGAGGGGAAGGCCCTGGCAGGCCCAGTTGTCCCATGCCTGAAAGCGTCCCTGTAGAGGGGGTGCTGGATCAGGTGTCGTCCTCTTCTCTCATTTGTTCTCTCGAAATCCCTGTCAGTTGCCAATAGCCCTCGGGTTGTTTATAGATGGAACGTAAATTAAAATCACTCATTTCAAATAATTGCATTAATAATTTTTCATATTAGTATTGCTTTGTAATTCAACTTGTATAACATGATCGAAGTCTTAGTTTCTGGTCGCGTGGCTACAGCGGACGTGGTTAGAGCGGACATACAACATTTCGTGTCTGAACGGACACTTTGAAACTCATCGTGGTTAGATCGGACACATTTTTTCTTTTAGGATGTTTTCAATTCTCTCGTCCAGTTTTGCATTTGCTTTTTTCCTTTATTTCCCCAGCGTCGCCTAATTCTGTGGATTTCAAATTAAAAGACACACACACTTATTAGTTAAAATTCTAAAAGAAGAAACACAAAAAGTCGAATTCGAAACATCAAACAATTTAGAAAAATGTTTAATATCTTTAAGTTTTGTCAGGTTGAACTAAATCCAATGTTAAATGGCATTTATGCCTTTTATAATAAAGGTTAGTAAGTATTTATTTACTTGTATCTTGTAAATTACTAGTAGTATTTATTGCTACTTACATTAATGAAGCTAATTAATTTTATGGCAATTGCACCTGTTCTAATATTTATTTGACTCTAAAATACAGTTTTCCACAAAATTCTTGAAATTCGTTCATACCCTTCATTATATTGTTACTTACTATTAACTTTTAAATATTTCTCTGAAAGTTTTTATTTTTATTACATTTCGCTATGTTAAAAATTTATTCGCACTATAATATCTTAACATTTTAAAACAAATAATTAAATCTGATTGGCATAAATGTATTTATCCTTGTAATTCGATAATCGAATCTGTTCTAAGATGAGGAAAAAATGTGTCCGCTCTAACCACAATGAGTTTCAAAGTGTCCGCTCTAACCACGTCCGTTGTAGCCACGCCACCTAATTTCTAGTCCAATCTTTTTTATGCCGTAGGGACTGGGTTCGAATCCTGGAGAAGGCATGGATGTTTGTGTTGTAATCCTTTCTTCTGTCTGTGTTGTACACCCGTGTTGTACATTGTGTGGTGCACGGGGTTTATAAATGTTAAACAAAAAAAAATCTTTTTTATTTCAAGACAAAATTGAAGATAACTTTTTAAAAAGTATTTCTGAACGCTTCTACTAGATTTTCTAATGATATCGGAGATTTTGAAATTGATTCTCTCTAAGATTTCTGGTACTTGAAATTATGTTAAAAGGAAACTTTTGCATGTACATTAATACACGATGAATAAATAATTCCCCTTTTCCGCGCCTTAAAAACCCGCGGTCATTTAAGAGAAAGTGTGTTACACCTCTGGCAGTAACTATATCGGTCTGCGGATTGAGGAAATTGTGGAATAATTTATTAGGAATCGTGCTGTCCATCCTAAAATCAAAAATTCATTCATCTAGCCACAGATATCCCTCGGAGGGAAAACCAGCTGGTCTAGAAAGTAGTCATCGCTCAGTTTCAGGAAGTTTGATCCTACTAAAACTTTAAACACATACCCACCTGTTTCGAATGAGTCATAAATATAGTCCAATATGTCAATTTTTATGTTTTTTTTTTGGAATCTGCCATTCACCTGTCTGTATCTAAATGAAATGTTAGCAGCTAATGGACCAAATTCACGACTATCACGTGATGAAAGCAATCACGTGTTATCTATTGATTTCAAAACTGACATTGAACTAACTTGTACTCAGTTCTGTTTGTAAAATTTAGGTAGAATTTCGAATTTTATAATTGGGGGGTTCAAAATACTCAAATATCACAAAAAAAAAAAAAAAACTTAACTAAACAATTAAAAAAAAAGAATTTTACACTTGCACTTTCAAATCAACGTGCATTTTGCTTACTAATGTGTATTATTATTGTTGACAAATATGTATTTTAGAAAGAAAGTGTACAAAAAGCAAAAATTGGCAACAGCGTAATGAATGAACTGATTAACAGGAAACAGGGTTGTTGTTCATCATGAGACTGTGACGTCACGTGAATCTAGACATTAGTTTCACTACAAAATTTTTTTAAAAAAAGTATGTCTTTTCAAACTATTTGCTGTAAAATACAGAAAAAGGTGAAGAAAAGTCTGTGATTTGAGTTACGTATTTTTGCATCAAATTTATATTATTTTGATTCTTTCCACACATAGTCATTCAAAGTCATACATTTTTATAACGAAACCATTTCTCCTTGTGTCTGGACACTGTAAATGTCGAATTGTTTACGGTGTTATATCTTTCCGCATATACTTCAGAAAATTATCAGGCATCTACGAAGCTCCTCAAGTGAATCATTGCTGACAAAAGATATCCTCCAGAATCTCTTTTAAGCTGTCTTCACCTTTTTTTTTTCAAAAGAACAACATTCGAATCATAATTTCATGTGGAAAAGTGATTCAGTATTATAATAAGCTCATGTGTTCATAAAACATCTTTAATCGCATTGTTTCCATGAAACTTTACAAATATTCTTTATCTACTTTATTGTCTACATTTGAAAACTAATTTTGTATTTAAATATTTGAGTCGATACGGCATTCGAACAAAAAAAAAAAATGTTTACAAAATTACAATTCAAATAGTAGGAAGAGGCATTTAATATTCTCAGAAATTTCTCAATTTCCTTAGGGGACAAATAAACTAAGGAACGAATGCTTGTGATGTCCATTTACTCAAGGAATACAGTATATGAGGGCGTTGTTTGTGATTGTAGGTTTTTGAATGAGTATTGGTATTGAATTGCATGTGTACGGAGAACTTAAAGGTGTAAATGTACCGTATAGTTGCTTAACTGCAGTAGGTGTCAAAACCATTGATAGCCCTGAAGGTGGAACCGAGATGACACCTACTAAATTTTCCAAGTCACTTATTTCGAAATACCCGAAATTACTTTCAAGGTAACCTTTAAGAAATGCTGTGTGACACCGCATTGTGGTTTTTCTTCCTACTTACAGTTTATTGAAACCCAGTTCCTCAATTAAAGATTTGTTTTGTGGTACTGGGAACAATCTTTTTTGAAAAAAAGAATTTGTAGGCAAGTAAAATCTCGTTATATTTCCCCGTTACTTATGACATTTTTGGGTTAATGCATTAGTATGGTTTCGTCTCAATTTTTGAAATACTAATAGTAACGATCCTCGCAGTCTTCGAAAGATTGTAACTGGAACCGCGTGACGGAACTCTAACAAATAATCACAAATAACTAACAACATGACGGAAGACAATCAAATAATTACAAATTGATCAAAGCCACGGTTTCTTAATGTTTTTGGTTAAGAAATTGAGGCCGGCATGTCATGAGTTCGAGTCCCAGTGCAACTGAAGACTGCCGTGTAGAGGGGATGATGCACGTTAAATCTGTCGTGACCCTAAATTCTCCCGTTGGCGTTGTGTGGTAGATTGGAGAAGAGGGTGCAGGTTTAAAATTTATTGGTCCGTTGCCAATAGCCCTGGTGTTCCTTTTTTGCGAGATCTAAACACTCACTCGCGTGCGCTAAATTATTAATTAACGACAGAGTAATTACTAGTTCAACTCAGGGTATGTGTGGACGATCAGTCAACTGAACAAAACTCAGTGGCGCAACAGCGCATGAGGGCCAAGACCTATTGTGCCAGTCTCAGTTTTCGTGACCTTGGGCTCTGAGGTGCATGAGCAGATGTTCCGGTCAAGTGGTCAATCTGACGCAAAACTCCCAGTGTTTAGTTCCCAAGCATGCTTGGTACTCATTTATCGACTCACTGAAGGGATGAGAGGCTGAGTCGACTTTTCCCCCGGACCTGTGGCGTGGAAGCGCGTTACTCGGCCACTGGACTTCCAGTCAACCAAATAATTAAAATATACGCACATCTGTGTGTAGGCTTAAAAGACTTGCAGATAATCAGACGCTGCGTCTCTAAATAAACTAGCGGGAAATTCATTATTAAATAAACAAATCAATTATTTTGCTTGCAGAAACTTTCACTTTGGTGATCACTCGAAGCAATAACTATAGCTGATACCAGTGCGATTTAAGCTCATTTCGTGTCCTGGACGCCGAAGGTCTACAGGCTCCCTTGGCACTGGCAGATGGAAATTTATAACCATAAAATATGGTTAAGTCCAGCTTATCCGGGCCCTTCGGGACCCCGGGCCTCTGGGTGCCCGTCCCAAGCGCCCAATGGATAAACTGGCTGGCTGATAAAAAGTTCACACTGATAGTGAAGTTATTTTTTTTCCTGCCCTCGCCAAACCCTCCCTTCACCCTCACTCAAAACTTACGTGCAAACGTCCACTGTGAGGAAAGTAGCAGTTAAAAGTTTCAATAAAACTTTATAAAGAAATTTAGCTTGATTTTGAAAGGTTAATCTCGCTAGAACGTCTGCTTCATAAATATGACTTCAGAAAGTAATACAGAGTTTAGATGTGTTTCACAAAAGTTTAAGCAAAACCTTTACTCTTTTGTTCGCGTAAATTCTTTCAGTGTTGTTTTATGTATGAAATACGTATTTCGTGTATTTTTACCCTTACTCGAATCTATAGAATTTTTTCCCCATCGATTGTTTCCGTTTCTATGTTTTTCCAATGTGCTGAAATGTATCGTAAACATTGTTGAAGGTTTTTACGTCATGCTTATTTGGTTTAGGAATTCATGCATACAAACCTCTGGAAGCGGTTTTTTGAAAAAAGTTGATATACGTAGTAGTAACAAATAAATGGGTAGAAAGGATTTTTTTTTATTTTGTAAAAAAGTATGAGGAGAAATACAATGTACCTGAATTTTAAAAATGGCGTGAAAAAGTGGCTGTTTTTATGCTAGAGAAAATGTTTTTTGTTCCTTTAAGCCAGTGGTCTTCAAACTGTGTTCCACTGATCTCTGGGGTTTCACAAGACATACCCAGGGGTTCCACGAGTCAAAACAACAAATAGAGAAGAAATAAATATGTATGCAAAATGGATTCACGTTCTTTGTGAATATATAATTACAAGTATCTAAAGTTCAGCCCCCCAGCTTTTCATTAAAACTGAAAATTTTACTTACGCATAAGAACTTTATTTTGCAACACTTTTTAAACTTCTGTTATAATGTAATAAATAAATTAAAAAGTTTTTTTTGCTTTTCTATATATTTTTTATACTTTTTACTAGATTGTGAATATATTCTATTGTTTACCATCTCGAGTTCCACGAGATAATTTTATACTCGTTAGTTAGAACAATTTCTTGCAAAACTAAATAGTTTTCTAATGAAAAATGCACCATTTTACATTTGTGGAAAATAACACCTATAATGAAGGAAAGGGAACAACATATCAAAAGAGTTGACATTAAAATCTAAAGTTAAGCAAGAATAGCTTTTAAATTTTATTTGAAAATTCATGCAAAATACACGGAATGCCTCATATAGCTATAACCATTTTAATGCCATTCAGAGCCTTGTGTTTAAGTGAAATATATTTCTCAACGTAAGTTGCTACAAAATTTTTAAAAACAAATTAAACACAGAATATGCAATGGGATTGTATTTAACCTCAACAGACCTACAGTTTTACTAGCATATACCCCAGCTACTAAATACATGGGTAGGTGACTCTTGAATCATAAATTATTATTATTAATGAGTATATTATATAAACAAAATTAGGTTAGAATTTAATAATAAATGCACTACTTTTTTTTTATAATTGCCTTTACATAAAGTGCCTATAACATGTTGATCTACTTTAAATATTATTTTGAGATACATTTTTCGAAGTATGTATGTGTATGGAATGGGGTTCTACGAAAACACTTTCTAGTTCTAGAGGTTCCACGAAAGCACCTTCAAGTTCTAGGAGTTCCCCGTGAGTTGAAAAAGTTTGAAGACCACTGCTTTAAGCTGTATGTGTAATGTTTGTCAACTGATTCTTCAATGCCAATTTCAATCTCGGTGATAACTTAAAGTGTGTCATCTTTTATACTGTATAAATCTGATAAATTTATCTTCAGCGTTGCCATGACAATTTTTTTTTTGATAATACAGAATAGTGTTGAGATACTGATTTGTTTGAATAGTGTTTTGCTTAAAAATCACTCAGATTGCTCTAAACTTAATCAGGTATCTTAAAGCGTGAACGAGGTATTATTTTGAGAAAGCTTTATCACATCGTGATTCCTCTCGTAGATTGTAAAAGGAAATGAGAAAAAGTACCGACTTTTGTATGTGTGCGTGAAATTTGATTTTTATCCTCATCCTATCAATGCAACGAAATTTACAAATTCCATTTGTAAAATTATTGTAAAATAATATTAGAAAGTCTTTAAGCGATCTCCTACACTTTTGCTATTTATTTCGAACAATGATCGGAATGAAAATTTTTTTCAAACCTGGCTGTAGAAACTAGATTTCCACTTGATTTGAATCCATAGTAAGCCCATTAGTGAGATCAGAGCTTCGGGGGCCGGTGATGTGCTATATTACTGACTGGTCTTGAAAGACTTACCGTAAAATCCGGCGTATAACGCGCACTTTTTAACACAAAAAAAAGATCGAAATTTACGGGTGTGCGTTATACACCAGGTATAAAAATAATAGCTTTAAAAACAAAAAGAGACAAGCATCGAAAAACTTAGACTTCTACATATATCGAAATACTGCTTATTCAAAAGAAATGAAACACGTTATATGAACTTAGAGAGTTGTAGTTCAAGATGTACACTTTTTATTTTCAAAAGCCTGGGATAATAATACTTCGAATAAATGACCTCAAAATATAAGAGCATTGCATACGTATATTTCAGGTTTCTTCATAAAAAAGGGGGTGCTCGTTATACGGTGAATATGCCTTAAAATTAAATACTGCTTCAAAGTACAGGTGCGCATTGTGCGGCGTTCGTTATACGCCGGATTTTACGGTACCTATTGTCATGTGATTACGAGCTCCGCTACATTACAAAAAACTCAATGACTTCCTCATGAAATGATCCAAGCTTTAAATTGCGAGATCTGTTGCCAATGGGCTTTAATTCATGACAGCCACATGATAAATACAAACCACGTGTTTCCCATTGAATTCAAAACGAACTGACCTATTACTCTTGCACTTGTAGTTCTACTTGTAAAATTTAGGTTTTATTTTAAATTTGATAATTGGGGGGTAAAGATGTTCACGTGTTAATTCTTCAAAAAGTTTTTCAAAAATTAAAAAAAAAAATTATGTGTATATGCGGCGCAACACGTGTACTTTGAAATCGAGTGCATTTTGTTTACCTATCTATGTTATTATTGTTGACAAATATGTACTTTTTGAAAGCAAAAATTGGCAACAACAAAGCGTATGAACTAATTAGCAGCAAACACACGATTGCATTTATTGTGTGACGTCATAAGTCATAAATTTTTAACTTGATTGGCTAGAAACACGTGATTGTGGTAATGTGAATATGACGTCACACAAGTTTAGCACATTGTCTCCCAACTTATCTGATATTAAGTTTGAATAAAAACCACTTTCACAAAAGTCTTGCGGGAAAAAATATGAAATTAATTTTCGATTTATTTTTCATTTTTTAGGCATTTACATGCAATTTTATTTAACAGGTAATTCTGTTAAATTAAAGTTCCATTTCTTTTTTATGTATAATTTGTCGTACTTGTAAGAATCGTTTAAAAATCTGGGGTTTTTTAAAAAAATTTTTTTTTTTTTTTTTTGTGTTGGAGTAAAAATTGAGTTGATGGTGATAAGTGATTCATGTACACAGGTAATTTATTCAGTAGTTTTTTTCAGTAGTAGTCAATTTTTTTTAATTAAAGAACAGCTTGACAAGGAATGACGTATAATTATTTTGGTATTTTTCTTGGAACCTAATTTACGAATGATTGCCTGCGCGTGTGATTTTTGCTTTAAAAAGCACCTGTTGCTTCGCTTTTTGGCACTTTTCAAAAAAAATTTTTTCCCAGTGATTCATGTATGTTGACAAATTTAACATGTACATTTTTTTCGTGTTTTATCGTTATGTTCCCCCTCCTATAGTGCATGAAAATGCAGTAAGCTCAAACTGCTTCTGGTAATATATTTTCTTTAACCAGATTCATTACATTTCCGAGTGAGGTTAGACTTGCAATTTATTTTTTCTAAAACCCGGAAATATAATTTTTTCTGTTTACTTTTTTTTCCATTTCGGTTTTGAGGGACGTGGGAAACGCCACGAGGAAGCATAAGACTTTTCTTTTTTAATTGGAAATATGATATAATCTCTATAACCATATTTTATTGTACATCATTTGAATATGACAGCTAAACAGTTTGTTATTGAAGCAATGTTCTTTTCAGAAAAGTTAAGCATGAGAATTGATCCTGCAAGATTTTGTATCTTAACTTATCTTCTCTCTCTGTAATTTTTCATTTATGACTACGAAATTTATGATCAACTATTAATCATACGTTGATCTATTTATGAATAACCTCCTAAGTAAAATCATTGCAGAGCACAAATATTACTCAGTTTTTTTTCATCTTAACTTTGATCACCGTAAATAAATAATAGAAAAATTTAAATCGAAGCAGAAAAACGTGCATGGAAAACCTATCGATTTTTGAGCTTTTCTTGGTAAATTTGTACTTGTTCGTAAAAAGAAAGATAAAATATTTTTCTAATGAATTTTGTTGCCCTGTATTAACACGATATGATTTGGGTGTATAGTCAATATAAATAATATTTCCTGAATAAATAATATTTCCTTTCGTAAAATAAAAATTTCCTTCGTTGTCAGGAATTTTTAATCGTTGCGAGAAATTGAATGGCAATTTGCTACCATGTGTCATAATTGGATTGGAGAATGCCAAACTTCTGCGGGACCTTGGAGGGTTGAGAGCACACATTTACGAAGTGAATGGAATGAGTGCGCTTTTCGCGGAACTCGAATTTTCTGCTTGTTATGATAGAGAATCGCGGAAACTGGACATGGATGCCTTTCGTTGGGCCCACATCCGCCCTTTGGCAGTCGCATCCTCTTCGGTTGTTATTACTGTAGATTGCTCCTTAGTTGAGTGTAAATCGTGGTGGTTCAAGAAGAAAAAATTGTGTTTCTTGATTGGACTTTTCAAAGAGTAAGATTTGATTATGACGTCATTGAAACAAGTGAATCCTCATGGCGTTGAATTTATGACGGGTGCCGCTGAAGATCCGCCGTGTAGAGGGGGCCGCTGCTCGTTAAATCTGTCGAGGGTGAAACGACCTTCCGTTGATGTGGTAGCTAGGAGAAGAGGGTGCCAGCTCGGGTGTCGCGCCCTCGTCGCCTGACCGAGGTTTAAAATGACGAGGTCCGTCGCCAGTAGCCCGTGTGTTGTTTCAGCCATTTTGAATTCCTGAACGTAATGTCAATCCTATGGTATATTCTATTCCTTCCTTAAGCCTAGTCTAATGCAACAAAGGGTATCCGAAAGAAGAAAAGGTTTCTCTGAAATTACTTTTTTTTTTCAATTTCAGGAATGGGGAAGGGTTTTTAAATCTTTTTAGAAATATTTCCGGAAATTGGATGAAAAATAATGTAATTCCATAGGAAAATTTTTTTTTTATTAGGGAGTCTTAAGTAATGTTTTGTTAAGAGAAGAAAAAACTCTAGACTTAGCAAGGATGCAAGTTATTTTAATATTTCTGGGAATTATATGAAATGTTTGAATGAAATGTGTATGTATCTTATGTTATTATTCCTATTAACACTCATGCTCTATTTAAAGATACAAATCTAGTTAATAAAAAACGGTTTAAAAAAAAAAATCGTTCTTTGCCATTGTTGCATTATGTGAAGTACTTCATACTCCGTTCAGTTTGGGATTAAGTAAAGTTAGTGTATCTTGTTGAGGTGGAGTTTCTATTTGCACAGTATGAGAAAAGATAAAACTCTTATGCTAAACACAACCGAAATGACTCATTCATCATTTTTGTTATAACCAGTGACTTATAACAGGTGATATTTTTTTAAAAACCAATCTCATGTAGTTGAAGTTTATTTGCCTGGATTCGAATTTTCATTTGGGGACTTTCCATGTCTGCGAAAGGTTAAATAGCTAAAATGCAGCCCATTTGGGGAAATTGCAAATAAAAAAAAAAGGATAAAATCAGGGAAATATAAATTTAGGAATGGCGACATTTTTTAACGGAAAGTTATTTTCCTTAATATAGTTCATATGAAACCTCTACCGCCAAAAGGCGTAACCATTTTTGCACAAAATCGGAAATTAAGTGCAATAAGAGAAATTATCGAAAAATATAGATGTACTTAAGAATTAAAAGTACACGTTAAAGATTTTTTAAATACTTATGTTTGTCAAATTTAATTTCTTAATCGACAAATTGTTTCTTTGATCAAATACTTCACGATATCAACTACCATTTTACGTTTTGTTGGGTGTCTTGAGATACAGAACGTTTTTTTTTTCTGTTAAGAATGAAGTTTTTCGTCGTTTTCCAGGCTAAGCGGGTTGAGCATTGCCTGTTCCCAAACATTGATATTTTAAGAGAGCCGCTGTAAATGGAATTTATCATTTCCCTCTCATTTTTTTAAAATGGCTTCCTCAATGCTACTGTTGTATACTGAATCAATTAATAATTTTATATTTTCTCTTTATATAGATAGTCGGCGGAAAAAAAACGATTAAATTTGCGTTGAATAACAGATTTTATTAACATATACGAAATTATTGTTTACAATATTTAGTTTTTAATTCTTCTATTTTGGCAATGTTATTATTATTGTTTTCAGTAACACATTTAGCTTTTATATGAAAAGTAGTCGATTTTTGTTGTATCTTCTGTCATGATCATAACTATTTTTACATTTTTGTTCCTTTCCATGTCTTAATTACTTCCTTATCAGAAATAGAGGAATTCATATAAGAACTTGTTAAAATTTGTCATTGTAATTTTTTGTAACATTTTACTTACCGAACGAATATTTCAATAACCAACTCAAATTTGTGGTAGGGTGTAATTTTAACAACCACACCCCGTCTCGTTTTGCGGGTTTTTACCGTCAAAAGTAACGAAAAGTCAGTTTCGCAAACGTAATTTGTAGGCGTCGAACAGATGAACAGTCTAACATGAGAAAAATAGAAGGGAATTGTCTTATTTTTTCACCCACACATTTCCTGCTGGAATCGTTTTGGACCGAAACCTTTAACACATGTTCCTCGCACATTGAGCGGCGATTCGTTTTCGAATTACGCCAGTCATAACACTTCTGGGAAACCCTTCAAAAGCTAAATAAACCATTAGGGGTCGTGCCTTGGTGAAAAGGTCCGCCGCTTTGTAAATAGTACGAAAGAGCAATAAATGACGAATGAAAGATGGGGAGATTGGAGAAAGTTATGCAATGAGTGCTTAAAAATAAATAGCGCTTAAAACCTAGCCAATGCTTATGCATTTCATTGCTTAGATTCTTAAAGTTCCTGACTCCTCATGTAATATTGATGATTTTTGCATTGACCTTTTTATTTACCTCTTTCCTGCTTTGCCCCTTCTAATCAAAGCAGAACACACTCCTTACCCCTTGACATACAAATGAAAAGAAATTTGGTGCAAACTTTCTCTTTCCCCGGAAATGTGGATTTCCGGTACAGTTGAGAATTGAAACTTGAGCATTCCAAACGAAATGGAGACGGTTCTTGACGTTTAGAAGGTAAATAATTTGACTTGAAATGAATAACATTTGGAAGTCATATTTTAAAGGGTTAAATAGTGTATTTAAAAAAAAAAAAAAACGGGATACATCGAGAGAACATGAGTCTGAAGATTTTAGTTTTGTAATAAACCAAATAGGTCTTGAGATGCAATTAGATTTGGTTAGCAGAGCGGTCAGGGACGTACGTCTTAAGGCATGAGCCAACTGGGCCTCGTCTCAATCTTAAGATTATGATTTGACTAATTTCAACGGTCAAATGTTTTTTTTTCTTTCGATTCTCTGAAAAACTGGGAATTTTGGACAATATGTTAAGCTACATGTGATGACCGTAAATTTCTGTATTTGCTGAGTTCAGTTTTCCCAATGAAATTTATTTTAGCTTTAGAAAGTATTATAGTCTTCTGTTTCTTCTAAGTTTTGAGTCGTTGCACATCAAATTTTGTGTTGCCAAATCAGTTGAGTAATGTTAAAGAATAATAGTTATAAAATAAATGAATTGAGATAGCTTTATTTCTCTAATCTCTTCCAGAATCTCTCAACTTACCGAGGGCAATTCACTGGCAACTTTTTTTAGACATTGACATTGAAGTTTTTTTTAAATATGCTTATCATGTATAAATAATACAGTGTTAATTTCAGTGAATTAAGTTTCGAGAACTGATGTAATTCATTTCCTGAATGACAGTATGTGGAAAACCAATAATTATTTATTTCCGGGAAGTGCTTTTGCTACTTCCGGAATTGTTAACAGCTTTTGATTATATTAAAGAATAGGTGGCAATAACGCGTCATACTTCTCTCTGTGCATTATTTATGTATAATTTTCTTTTTCTTTTCTGAACATTTCCAAGAATAATTGCTTTCAGAAGCATGTTTTGGACATTTTTTTATTTAAGATTATTTTAAAAACTCTTTCGTCCTTTTCACGCATCGTGAACTGTTTTCATGATTTTCTTCTATGTTGAAGTAATCAATTTAAAAACATTTAGAAATTTTACTATGGATCTATGTTTTAATTCAAGTAACAGATTTAGAGACTAATTAATATTGAATATAAATGTTAAAGAAGCTATTTCGCCGAATAATGAAGATGTTGCTTCAAAAAGCGATTATGTTGAAAATGATAACTGTCTAGTATTTTATGTGAATAGACTAAAAGTACTCATTTTTGCATAAATTTAATGCAATGGTCTTGAATTAAACGTATGGCCGCACTAGCCTTGTGGTCAAGGTAACGGACTCGTGGCTAGCCTGTCATGAGTTGAGCCCAGTACCACTGAAGACCCGCCGTGTAGGGGCGCGATACACGTTAAATCTGTCGAGAGCTCAAACATCCTCCAGTTGGTGTAGTAGTTAGGAGAGGAGGGTGACAGCCCGGGTGTCGTCTTCGTCCCTTGACCATGACTCAAAATGACGAGGTCCGTCGCCAAAAGCCCCCGTGTAGCTGAAAAGTGCGACATTAATATTCATTCACTTGAATTAATCGTTTTATTGCATGCGTAACATTTAGTTTAAAGAAAACTTTTTGTTAATATTTTCTACGATTCGTTTTCGTAGGTTTTTAAATAGCTGAAAGTAGTTAAAAATTAAAATTAATGTTTAGGTAAGAAATTTCTCACAAATACATAAAATGAAAGAAAATTGATGTGTGTTAGTTTATTTTCTCTGTAACCACTTGACACACAAATGAAACGGAATTAAATGTACATTTTCACTTTCTTCGGGATTGCTGATTTCATTCACCTTTAAGAATGAAGGAGGCGGAACCTTGAGCATTCGAAGCAAAACAGAATCGACACACGATTCTTGGCGTCCATCGGACAGTTCTTGACGTATCGGAGACGTCTGTAATGGCACATGAGATAATGTTTCCCTGACATCCTATGTCAAAAGGTTAAGGAAGGGGGGAAGAAATTTGAACTTTCTAGGGTATTTTTTTCCCCCTTGAAAAAGATAATTTAATTTTGAAATTTTTATTATTTTGATTACTTTTGTTGAATCATTTTGAAATTTCATTATCGTAAGAATGCTTTGTGTCACGAGAAAAAACATTGCTTTTTTCAGTATAATTTTGGAATATTTTGACATTTAAGTAAAATTTTGAGTCACTTTAATATCTTGAAAAAAATAAAAGGAAAAAAGTTATTGGAAAATGGGGGGATATAAAACGAAAAATGCCATGTCCCACAGTATTAAAAAACATTAGAGACTAAAAAGTTTTTTTTAGTAACTTTCATTGTTGCTGATAAACCACTGCTTGAAATTTTTTTCAGTTAAAATTGTTTCTTTTTGTAACCTGATCGTCTAGAAAGATTCGACTATTCTTTAGTCTAGCCTTTCAGTTTATACAAATAAAAATGTTTATTTATACTAGAATTAATCATGTTGAATAATTTTTCTTATCCGGGAAAATATTAAGACACTTTTTTTTTTAAATGCAACCCTAATACGGTAAAGTTTATCTGAAAGAAAAAACATGAAATAATGTGATTGTGAAAACATTTAATAGTAGTAATTTTGACGTACAAGAACTGATTTTTTAAAAAAATTCTTTTTAACCCAGAAAGTACTTTCTTAGAATTCTACGAAAGGTCAGTGACTTTTTATTGAAACTTCCTCACTATTGTTTTAAAAAATGTGGTTGCGAGGATATAAAACCTCGTGACAAAAAGATTTAAATTATGGTGTTGATCAATGACCAGCTGAGTTTTATTATTATTCAAGTCTGGAAAGGAAACTCTTGTAGTAAAAAATAAAAGATATTTTTAAAAGAATATAAGTGATCCGAGACTGATGAAACCACATCCAAGAGATGTCAGCATAAAAAAATAAACTGTTCTTTTGAAACGCTTAGAAATAACGAGGTACTGGAAGTTTCTCCTATCTAAATGGATATCCTCGAGATCGAATAAATCAATGTCCACAAACCTAACTCGTCTATTTATACGTAAAAAAAAAAAAATTATGCTTTAATTACTTACGGTAGAGTTCTCAATTTTTTTCTCTAAATTAAAAAAAAAAATGCAGTATTAGAACTTTTATGTTCGTTTTCATTCACATCTCATTTCATTTCAAGCTGATTTATCCCGAAAGAAAAAGGGGCCGTGGTCGCCTGGTGGTTATGGTCACGAATTAATGACCGGTGTGTCGCGGGTTCGAGTCCTGATGCCACTGAAGAGCCACCGTGTTGAAGGGGCTGATGGACATTTAATCCATCGAGGCTCAATGGCCTCTCGTTTGCTTCGTGTTATAAAAAGGAGAAGGGGTCAAGTGACGAAGACTAAAGTTACAATGTCCGTCGCCAATAGCCCTTACGTGTTGCTTTATACACACAGTGCGAGGTTAGTACAACTTTCACTCGCTCACTGGGAACGAAAAAAAATCACTAGTATATCTTAACTGAAATGATAAAGATTTTTTTTATTGCGCAACCGGAGCCTGTTTAATCTGTTCTCCTTTTCGCATATATGCAGGGAATTTGAAATTGTTTCGTGACTAAGGTATCCGACTACCCTAAAACTGTGGATTTTGCCAAAAATTGACAATTTTATTTTATGGGCCATCTTATTAGCTTTATAAAAATACCAAGTTTATCATTTTCCGTTCACTAGAACAAAAACTACAAGTGTTTTAGTAAAAGCAGATGTCATTACTTTAAGCAAGATGTTATACTTTAAAACGCATTTTACTCGAAATGTGATTCTTTGAAAATAATCAAACAGGGTCAGCGATTGCTAAAAAAGTTTTGAACATAATTAACTGTGAAATTTTTTCTGTAAGTTCTGTATAATAGTAGAATTGTTTTAACCTTCAGATTTATCAATCACTGTTTTATTACAAAACTTACAGTCCCGTATGTGAATATAATCATTGTCTTTTTAAGCATTTTCATATAGTAACCGAGATAAAGTGCTCTAGTTTTTGTAAAAATATCTCTTATCCTGAAGGTCGTTTCAAAATTGAATAATATAGCAACACATTAGTTTGAAAAAATTGAAAATTTGTTCATAAACCTTTGGTGCAGAGTGGGCTGCGTTTATGCTATTTTTTGTCAACTTTTACCTATTTTTTCCCAGTTTAGTAATAATAATTTCTTTTTCTCTTCTTTATTTTTGCAAATTTCTTAAAATGCACTAAACACCATATCTCACATAAAAAATCACCATATCTTTAAAAAAAAAAAAAGTTGTCGCAGCCAGTCGGATACCTTAATCATTTTCAATGATGATTACACAGAAAAAAAAGTTTTGTGGTTCTTGGTTAATTAGGAGAGATTTTGAAACCAAATATACCTAGAACGTCCGCTGGTGTCTTTTCGACACCAATGCAATTTAACATTATAAATAGCTGTCGTTCAGCATAAGATAGTTCACAAAGTAGATACCAATAGTAAAAGAAACTTCTCCGGAAGTAAACCAATAGTAAAACAAATTTCCCGAAGTAAATATCGCAGATTTATTTGTCCTTAAATGCAGTGTCGTTGGGGTTCACTGTGGAAATGAGTCTGTAAAACTAAAATTGTTGTGTCGAAGCGTTACATAGCATTTGCTTATCTGCTCATAAAAAAAAAAAATTCATTCGATTTTGGAACCTTGTGTAGAGCAGACACCCTGAAACGATGACTCGTAGAAAAGACCCAAGCTCTGGTGAAATTGCTAATTTGTTGCGAGAGCTTTCTGAGAATGAATTGGATGGTGATTAGCTGTCTTGCTCTCATATAGATTTCGATGAAGACATACGATTGAGTGAAATTGACTGCGAAGAATCTTAGGAAAGTGCAGATGAAATTGTTAATATTCCATTAAATCCTGATATATATGTCGTTAGGGATGGCACAGATGGATACCACATAAAAGTAATGTTCCTTACAGATTTGCGACAAAGTTTTGCGACAAAGCAGTAGTCCAACAAGCTTCGCGAAATCTAATGTCAGCGTCAGTTTTCTATGATATAAAGGGTCATAATATATAAGAACATAACATTTTATATTAAAAAGTCTTAACCCTACTGAACAAATAGTCCTGCAATATTTTGTTATTACAATTATTTTATATATTATACATCGCTGTGTGTCGAAACAACACCGATGGACGTTTAAGGGTAATCGAAATCCTGAACGCTCTAGTGTTAAGAATTTTTTAATAAGCATTCAAGGAATCAAATTATTTTTTAAATTTCAATCGTGTTATCCAGTAGCGCACTCAAGGGGGGGGGGGGTGTCCAGGGTCGAAACTCCACTATTCTCGTATGATGCTCCAACATATTCTTTTTGATTTCGTAGATTTTCGGTAGCAAAAAACACTAAAAAATTAATAATTAGCATTAATTAATAAAATTAGTTATTAACAAAATATAACTTGCATTTTACGTACTATATACATAGGATTATTGTCAATCGAAAAAAAGTCAAAGGAATTGGGGGGGGGGGGTCTGGACTCTCAGGACTCCCCCCTTCTGTGCGCCACTGGTGTTATCTCAAAATGTTTACCAACTTTTGTTGTACATAGTCTGACGTACTTTGCAAACCAAATTTCATACATGTACGATATGCATGCAAATCAAATTCCATGCGAGAAAGTCAGTTATTGGTGGAGAAGTAGCATTTTAGAATCATTTCATAAATGAAGCATTATTTGCTTTTTTGTGTAATGAGCAAACATCCTGCTTTACATGTGCATAGATTACAAGCAAAAATTTGTTAAAACCACTCAACAGAAGTTTTTCATTTAAATCATACCATGTCCCTTTAAAATAATTTTCTAACTATACATTTGTTTGTTGCAGAAGTAAATCGAATAAAAAAAAAATAATAGACTCAGATCGCGCTTTTAAAGTGTATGGTTTTGCTGTTGTAATTAATTTCTTCACTACATATTTTAAAATAAAGTTTTATTCATTTAATCTTTTTTTCAAAAATGGTATATTTAAATTTCCCTCTAGAACCGGATTCAAGTGTTCCATTTAAAGACAGCACTCAAACTACACTTATCGCCTTAAGAAAACAAGCAAACGCAATTAATCAGAATTTACATCCAGACAACCAGATCCTCTGTAATACTATAGTGTCGTTTCCTTAATAACTGCTTCCATCTTCAAACAATACCACTCTGTCTGATTTCTTTGACTCACCGTGTCTTCTCTTTTTGATTATAGAAAAATTACTGCCTAAACTTAGGGTTTGTTTTCCATTCATAATTATAAAAGTAGTTATAATGATATTTTAGCAATACTGTAATTATATTGCCACCAGTACGAAATAAAAAAATATCTCCATTAAAGGAAAGATGTAATAGAATTTTTAGCTATATAAGCAACGTTCCATTTATGTATGAAGTTTTCGTCTGCAGAAATCCCGCAATAATCGAACCTTTCTTAAAATTTTGTGTAACTGTTCCCAATGTGACGTTTGAGAAAAATAACGGTAGCGTGATATTTATTGATTTAAATATTTGGTTTATTTACGTCACAGCTATTAATTACAGTATTTACATTGAAGTTATTAAAAAAAAGATTATAGTTAGTTCATTAGAGTGCAGAATGTGATGTTTGTGAGGGAGGAGATTACATCCGTCCTGTTCGATGTTTTCCAACGGATTCCTCTCTGTCTTCTCTGGCGTCACTGGGTGGTAGCGGGAGTTACATCCGATTCGTGGGCGGAGTGGGGGGTTTCTCGCGGTGTCTAAGGTTGCCGGAGTGATGACCAAGACAAGACCGCGTAATATTTTAAGGGTGCAGGTGTTCATTGAACGTGGTGATCATATCCACAAAAAGAAGCCGACTTTTCAGCTGTGTGACGGGGAAACTTCACATCAGGCGCATCTGAAGACTTTTGGGCCCCATGTGACCTTTAAAAGTGGACAGTGTATGGCATACGCTGTTGAATACTAGTACAAACGCTAACCCTAACTAATAAATGTGCCTGACTCACAATCTCACGTAAATCTATATGTAAATTGTCATGTATTTAAGTGTTAGGTTTCGGGTTCGAGAGAGAGGTTAGAAGCGCTAAAGGATAACACAAAGATTAACGTAAGATAACGTAAATCTATACGAGAGCCATAGATTATTTGATCAGCATTAAGATTGACGATTTGGTCAATTAGTTTTTAAATTGGATTGTCTGTTTCGATTGGATTACCTTAGAAATTATCTTCGAATATAAGGAGGTGTATTATATATCTGGAAGTGCAGGTGTGATCCGATTTATTATTATATCTCCAATTATCTCGTCTACTTCGCTATTGCTCCCATATTTATCAATTAGTGCATTCCTTAATTTGGGTTGGTGAATTTGTGTCGTTGTTGAGAATAGTAAAACAAAATGTGTTGTTTTGAATATGGCTAGTTTTTCTTCCCCAACTCTCGTACAGTAATGGATGGGATAGCTCCTTCATTGCAAGTAGTGCAACGGAGAATATTCCCTCCCCCTTGCAAATTTTACCTTCAACATCTTTAAAATTGATTGAATTGGGTCCGCCCCCGCGCGATGCCGGGGGCGGGTATACGTTACGCCACTGAGTACGTTAGTTGTATAGTGAAATTTGTAGTTGTTTTATTTAAAAAAGTAAAAAATGGACTCTGGGCTTGTTTTTTTTAAGTTTTTAAACTTTTGTGGAATAAGGAACAAATAAAAGAAATTTTACCCCATATAATATCCATAAAGTAAGATATTAAAAAATAACTTCATCAAAAGGCTTTCGGTGAAAAAAAAAAATATATTGTTTTGAATTTCTGTTTACTAACACATTACACTGTCCAATTTCAAAAATATTTTAACAAATTCAAATGGATTCTCCCGAATACCGTATAAAAATGATCAATTGGATATCGACCGCTTATTTGCGTCGGAAAAATTTGTACCCACGTAATACAGTTTTTTTAAATAAAAAGACAAGGTTTATCAAAAAGTGAATTAATCACAATTTTTATTTAATATTGTTGCTTCAAGTCTAAAATACATTTAACTAATTTACTATTTTTTTTAAGTAAAATTTTCTTAGAATGCAATAGGTTTTTTTTGGCTATTGTGTTATTTAAAATAAAATAGTGCAGATCTCTTAGAATATTTTGCTTACAATTATTGTTTTGTACGAGTATCATAAGTGGTGACGTATGTTATTTCAAAAACGTTTTTATCTGTGTTTGTAATGTACAGGGATAATTAATAGAAACTAAGCGATTGTTTGTATTTCATATATATATATATTTGTTGCTTAGCAGAACTGTCTTTATCAAGTTTCTTATCGTTCCAGCGAATATAATTTTAAACATATACGCAGTACCTTAAAAAACAAAATTTTGTGTTAAATATTAACGTTAGATGTTTATAAACGGGATACACGTTTTCCTTGAAACAAACAGTTTGATCGCAATGCATGACTTTCATTTTCTTTCCTGTTTAATAAAATTCCACGTGATGTGGAGAGGAAAACCTTTGATTGCTTTTTTGATTACTCATAACGGTGCAGTTACATACATCAGAAAGATGTCGGCTTTGTTTGTGATTTATGGTAGAAAGGATATCTAAAAGTATGACGTATTGGAAAAAAATGTGTGGATCGAGATGGAGCTTCTGGTAGTACTGATGGCATTAGAAACTGCTCAAATGGATTGCTGTATTTGCTGCTAAATTTGAATTTGTGATACTTGGATACACGTTTTTAAACCCTGAATTTATTTTCAACATATACTGCTATATATATATATATATATATATATATGCGGCACTGTTATTGTTTTTCGAGGTTTTTCCTTCTCAAATACCATACAGAAGAGATTTGTCTCCTGGAACTAATTGGGCCACAGTAACTGAGTGGTCATAATCGCGATTTCGATTCAGCATAGTTTCTGTAGTCTCATTGGTTCGTCTTAGTTCCTCTTAAGATCACCATGTGTGCCCCCCCCCCTCAATGGGGCTGCGGATTGACATTTTCCAGGAGCTGGTATAACTTTTTAGTGCGGCGCCATATAGGCGATATCAATTGCCGCAAGTAAGTTTGACGCTCAGTTTCCTTCTCAGAGAGAGGCACCGGAGCTCTGACGATGCGAACTTGTTCAAGGAATTTATTTTTGCCTAGAGCACCCAAGCCAAACAGGCACTCAAGGGATTTTTACATGCCGTATAATCATACGACATAGACGTTGTCGATTTTCTGCATCATGAAAATCCACCGACTTGGGCCGGGGTTGAACCCACAACCTTAGGGGCAGAAGGTCAGTGACAAACCAACTACTCCACCCAGCTAGTAAGATCAATCACCTTATTGAGGGTCACATTAAATCTGTCAAGCCTCGAAGTCTTCACTTTAGAGAGGAAATTCGGAATAGGGATCTTCGTTACTGACCGTGCCTCAAAATAACGAGGTCCACCACCAAAACCCCGTGTGGCTTTGAGTGAGTGAGTGCTTAGCTACTTGAAAGCTTTTGGCGGCGGACCTCGTCATTTTGAATCATGATCAAGTGACGAGGATGACACCTGAGCTGGCACCCCTCTCCTAACTACCACACCACACCAACGGGAGGACGTTTGATCTCTCGATAGATTTAACAGTGCATCGCTCCCTGCACGGCGGGTCTTTAGTGGTACTGGGCTCGAAATCATGACATACCAGCCACGATCCGATACCTTGATCTCTAGGCTAACTATCGCGGCCGCTTTAGAGAATGACATTAGTAAACTCTCACGCGATTCTTTGTGAGGTTGTAACTGACCCAAGTTTTACTGTATATATTTTGATTTAAGTTTATGACAGAAAAAAAGAAAGGGAATTCTCTCGAATGCCTTTTCCACTCTTTCGTGGGAGATTTTTTCTTTGTCAAGTTGTATGTGCGGAGAGGTCAAAGAATGAGCGACCACAATAAGTCAAGTTATAAATTTATGCTACTTGTAGAATGCCTCGGTTTGCATTGGCGATGCAAATATCGCATTGTTTGTGCTTGGAACAGAAATAGATCAGTGACATTCCTAGAAAAATCGCAGAACTCCAAAAGTGAGATGTGGAGAGTCCGTTTATTTGTGTGCGTGACACAGTGCACGCACGATACATTAATGAGATGACAGATATTTGATAGAGCATCACTTTCTTTGCCAAGAGCTGAATATTAAATTAGGTCATGACGAATGCATGGCATATTTCTTCGAGATATATCTTACATATTTCATTGTCCTCGTATAATTTGCATTTTTGCAGCTGAAATATAATAGTTTCATGTGTCAATATAGAAGTTCAAATTAAAAAAGAAACGAATATAACAGCATCGCACAGTCATTGATTTGTATAGACACTCTTGCGCAATTTTTTTTATTGCAACTTTCACTTTCATATTAGTACGAAACTAAAAGAGCCCCGGTAGCCTACTGGTCATATTCACGAACTAGTGGTCGACGTGTCTTGAGTTCGAACTTCAGTGTCACTGAAGGGACACAAAGGGGTTGGAGTTCCAACCTCACATTGATCAACAGATTTTTAATTTTTACCATAGAGATTATTCCTTGGTGCCTTCATCTATGCATTTTTTAGAATGTAACCCTTTTCAGAGAGGTCTATGTGCGCCACTGAAGGCTGGTACACGTTCAATGGCCTCCATGGCAAACATTCCTCCCGTTGGCGGGGTGTGAAAGCTAAGCGAGTGGGGTGCTAGCTCAGGAGTCGTTCTCGTCCCTTGACCGCGGTTCAAAGTTACGAGATCCTTGTTATTTTACTGTCTTCTGATGTAAAGACTGGACGTAAGGGGGAGGGGGGTTGTTTCCCGAGGGATCGGCTCGTAGCTCTAAGCCCTCTTCGGGTGAGCTCGATTCCTTTGGGCATTCTGACAATAACCCTCGTGTATTATAGTGCGGCTTATAACACATACCGTAAAATCCGGTGTATAACGCGCACCTATACTTTCATAAGTTGCATTTTTTAATTTTAAGGTATATTCGCCGTATAGCACGCACCCCCTTTTCTAAGATGGAATGTGCAGTGTACGTTAGTAATACTATTGTGTTTTGAAGCCATTTGTTCGAGGTATTATCCTAGGATTTTGAAAAACAAAATTTAAAAGTTTAATCAGGAAAAAGGTCAATAACATCAATTTTTGACTCGTTAACTGTAAACTTTTCGATGGTTTCTAGCAAGAAATCAATTAATCCTTTTCCTTGCATTTATTTCAGCTTTACTATCATTTCCTTTTGAATGTAGCATCTTCAATTTGTCCCTATAAATTATTTTATGATTGGCCGTCGAAAAGCGTACAATTAAAGGGTGGAATAAAAGCCCTTCCCTCATTCTTTTTCTGTTCTTAACAGACATAATTCACCGTCCTTCGTGTCATCAACCTTACCCGAGGCCCCTCCCTAAAAGAACCTTGTTATAAAACATCCGCTCCTCCGCAATAAAAACGTTATACAAACCATTGTAAAGCATACGGCTGACACGTGGTACATACGCCGAGGGGGTCGAACGCGACCCCAGTGCACGCACCAGCTGAGACGCGTGCAAGAAAATACGGAAACTGCTCCTCACCCCCGCTTCTTCTCGTTTTTACTGCTGCAGTTGCAGTTATCTTGGGGAACTTTTTTCTTCCATCTGTATTTTCCTAGCTTCCTGTCATGCTGTATCCGGTCGGTTCTTCAAGGCGAAGTGAAATAAGTTTGTTATTAAATCCTGTTTGGATTTGTAAGGGAAATCTCATTAAAGTGGCAGGCTTGTGGAATAATTTTATGATTGTAATTTTTTCTCCCCCCTGCTGATTTTTAGTACCCAGGAGGACCCGCATGTCATCGCCTGATGTGGGTAATATATGTGTTTTTGTAATAATATGGATAAAAAATGTGATTTTTTTAGTTTCGGTGTGAAAATAACTGACAGATGTCGCGATTCATTAATTTGAAGTAAATGTACAGATGTTTTGCTTAGAAGTTGACTGAGATTTTCGTTTCAGAAGGTATTTTTCTTGAATACGTGATTCTCTAAGATTCTTAGTATCCGAATTGAATAATTTAAAATGTTAAGTGTTTGGTATATATCATTCATCTCTAAAAATTATCATAGTAACGTGAATGAGCAATTATAGATCACAAATGAAGTTTTGTTCATATGAAGTGATGTTCTTCTGTGTGAAATAATGAAATTTTAAAATGTCGTATTTGTGATCCAAATTAATCCATGGTTGTCAACCGAATATGTTACATTTCTGTGCACATATTACATCAAATTTAATTTTCTAAATGCATATGACGTTATTAGTCACATTACTGTATATGTATAATCACGTGTTTCCAATAAATCAATTCATGATTTCATGTCACTACATAGTCACATGATAACTATAAATTTGGCTTTTTGTGAATTCTTTTTGAAAATGCACAGTTGTCAACAATAAAATAACGCAGATAGAAAAACAATGGACTTGTTAAAATTGTGGATATGATTATAAATATTTTTTAATTTTGAAAAAAAAAGCAGTTTTGAAATTTTATAATTTTATCGAAATTTTACGAGTAGAACAAGTGTAAGTATAATGTGAGTTTGTTTTGAATTCAATGGAGAACACGTGATTGCATTTATCACGTGACTGTCAGGAAATGAGTCATTGCAAGCCGATCATTTGCCCCATATAAAGAATATAAGCATTTGATTCACCATTGAAAACATACAATCCTGATCCAAAGATATAAAAATGTAGGAGTATATAAATTTTTAATTTTGTAATATTTTGGAAAAGCTATATCATTAGAACGATTTACACTCGTGTACCTACTGGTGGAAATAATTAAAAATATCATTATGTTATGGTGAAACTGCATCCAGTTGCCTCAAAAATGGGAATGAATTTTAAAAATAAGTGTTTCAAAAAAATTATTTCCTATAAAGTAAAGAATTCAAAGGAATTAATTTATTACTTTTTGAAACTATAATTTATGCACATAAATATCAAAAAGAGCTGGAAAGTAACGGTTTTTGAATTAACATAATACCGGAAGTTTGAATTATGTTATAGAGAGCTCACAAATGGCATTCTAAGTTATCGGAAATACATCGTATTTATACTTAAGTTCACAATGACTCACTGAAAAAGGAAAGAATAATTAGCAGTAATTGACCGTGAAGAAAAATATTTCATAACGTAAATGAGATTTAATTAATAACAAGTAATATAAAAAAAAATTAAAGTCAATTCCTACTTAAGTGGACACAGAAAAATTTTACTTTTGTTGCTTTTTATTAAATAATTACAATGAATCTAAGTATGCAGACTGAATCACAGTATTAAGTGGTACACACAAGTTTTTTCTCCCACATAAAACTAAAATTAGTTAAATTAAATTAATGAATTAAAATTTGAAAAACTTTTAACATCAAGTGTCATCCACTACAAGTATAAAAAAATGTATTTGAACTTGAGTGGATGAATAAAAAATTAGATTTAATATATTTTAATTAGAATATAGTAATTTTTTTTTTTGAAAATATATGTTGGATTTTGAAAAAAATTATATATTTTTTTTATTTGGTGTTCCTTTTTCGCTTTATAGAATTCATGAATTATTTTAAGGGGAATTGTTGAAAGACGTTTCAACTTTGAAAAGATATTTTTGTATTATGACATTCAAATTTTTCAGATCGAAACTTTCATTGCGAAATTTCTTTTCAAAAACGTGATTTCTAAAACCAAACAGAAAGGTAAACATCGTTTTGGCATTTATTTCACATATCGTGAAATCACGTTTTTCGTTTCTAAATGTTTTGCTAATCATTCAGTCATAAAGTGAATATTAACGTAAATGTTGAAGCCGAGACGTCATTGGTAGATACATTATCTGATGCATAAATTACAGTCGCGGTGGCCGAAACAGGAGACAAAAGACACGCGAGTTGACAGTTGACGTTGTCAGCTGTCGTGACGTGTTCGAAAAATCCAGGTGTAAAAGTTCTTTCCTCGTCTGTTTTCTGTAGATCTCTTTGCATGATAAGAATGAACAAGGAATCCTTTTAAGTGTTAAAAGAAGATGAACACTCTCCCTCCCTCCCCCTTCCTCCTTTAGTTTTTCACTTGTATTGGAACAATAAACAATTATTAAATGCAAGTGTTTATAGTGGGAAAAAAGCATGAAAAATGGAATTTTTTCAAGCAAGCTTCGTGTGTGATCTATTGTTCTGTTCAATTCTGTGTTATGTAATGGTGTTTTTCTTAAATATCTGTTATAAATATTTAACATGAAAAAGTTTTTCTGTTTTATGAATTTTTAAAAAGGAAGGACTTGTCAGGTATAAATATTTTTCGACTCTTAATCCTGGGACGCACAAATTTTAAATATTCTAGCAATTGAAATACTTTTAAACTCGTCGAACAAATGTTCGAAAAAATGTAGTAATTTTCCATATAATATTTACTTGTTAGTTAGTAAATGTCTATAACTTACTAAAGCTATAACCTTGTAGCTTTTTTCCTGTATTAAAATGTAAAATTTTCATTTATTAACATTGCATGTTTCAAATTGCATTCAGCTTGTTTGATTGAATTGTATTTTTATTATTAACTAAATTTTATTTATATCCTTTATTGTTTTTTTGTATGTTCATTTATATACTGTACTCGGTTTCTATTCAATTCTTATTATTATTTACAATTTCTATTCAATCTATATGTTTCGTAAAATTGTCATGCAATTTATCAACGCCATCAAGTGCCAACAGCTTAATGCGGCGAACCTCTACTCCGGAGAAGCAGAACTGAACATTTCAAAGTTTCTTTTAACACAAACAACTTTCAAAACAAACAACATGTTGCCGTCACCCATTGGATTAATACACTCGATGGTGGTCCTAAATGGCATAACAAATATTAATTTTACACAAAATAGATATTCAATAGAAATTGAGTACAGCATATTCAAATGAACATACAAAAAACAAAGACAAAATACAATTCATCCAAACACCTGTTGTTCCAATTGTTAGACCCATATATATTTTTTAAAAAAATTAACAGTAATTTTTTCATTTCTAGATTCTTACGTCAATTTTATTATTCTTTTTAAAATTTTGTCCTTATTACTCTTATAATTAAAAGGATTCTGAAATTTTCAATGTGTGTACATAACATGCATTTGATTAATATTTTAATAAATATATATTTTTTAAATTATGTTAGAAATAAATGAAAAAAGCAATTTTTAATTTACTACTGAGAATCATTTGCTTTTGTATAGATCAAGAGAGATAATTTAAGGGTCAAGTGATGGAAATTTTTTATTCATTCGGAGGAATATATGTATAATCATGTTTCATCATCAATTAACCACATTGAATTTTCAATGCTTGCTTGATTTATGATGTAGAAGTTTTTTTCTCTGTGTTTTAACATCTTGAAAGTACAGGAAAAAATTCTTACTTAATACTCAAAACGTTTCTGCACTTTATTAAATAACACGTAAGGTTTCAATCTTCGTATTGGGCAGTACACTCAGCTGCACATTCTTAAAGCAGGTAACCAAAGACAGGTGTTGGATCTAAAGATACAATTGATTTTGTTTTTTATGTTGTTCACAGTTTCGCCTTCCGATTTCGTTCAATTGCATCAAGATTTGCTGAAACCATTTATAACAGGCATTTGAAATCTTTTATTTCCAAAAAAGAATGGGATTGATATTTTATTTATTTGATGTTTCCCCTCTCTTCCTCCCCTTTTTTCTCTTCTCGACAGTAACTTTATTGAGCCATGCTATTAGTGTATGAATTTATGAGTTCCTTCTGTCTGATTCTCAAGAATTTGGAATTTTTTAAAAAGTATCAAAGGTATGTTCATTTTTGCAGTGCTGTAAAACTGCAATAATACTTTACATAATTATAAGAACAAAGTATAGTAGCTAAAGCTGTTTCGAAATGTCACAAACCCAATACTAGAAGTTCTTTTTTGTTCGAATTATTTTTTTGCCAATTTAAAGTTGCGCGATTTGTATTTCATCCAAAAACATTTTATACCAACAAAACATACATGCTTGTTTCGGGTACTAGCACATCTGCCATTTCTAATCAACAAAGCTTCTTTGATTTCACAGGGCAATGCGTATAGAAGAGAGCGCAAAATGAAAGGGCGCGAAAAGAAACCATATATTATCCTGGATCGTGACAATCAAAATTTAATGTTTGAAATGAGAAAAAAAAAACTTTTTTTCATTCACGATTTCTTTCTTTCACTCGTGGTTTTTTTTATAGTATTTTTGATTTTGTGCTTAAAAAATTGTGAAGGCCGCGGTAGTCTAGTAGTTATGGTCTAGCCGACATGTCATGATTTTGAGCCGAGTGGCACAGACTGTGTAGAGGGGATGATACACGTTAAATCTGTCATGAGAAGGCTTGAAGTCTTCTCGTTGGCAATGTGAGGAAGTTCAGAGAAGTGGGGCAATTTAGATCTCGTCCTCATCACTTGTCTGTGATTCAAAATTGAGAAGTCCGTCGCGCGCGCGCTATTAGCCCTAGCGTTACTTTTGAAGTGCTATGTTATTGATTATTAGTTTTTATACTAAAGCATAATTTAGCGTCCTATCTACTTTTTCAATTCCTTCTATTAGCTCACACTCTCAAAATACTTTATATTTATCTTGTTCAAATTTTCAATCGTTAATAAAATACTTTTTATTCATCCAATCAAGTTCAAATAATTTTTCTAAACTTGTAGTGGATGACACTTGATGTTGATACAGTTTTTTCAAATATTAATTCCTTAATTAAATTAAAATTTTTAATTTTAAGTTTATTCTGCGTTATTTCCATCGTAGTTACAATTAGTTGCAACAGATGGCGCCAGTACGTTTTTTAACAAAATAGAAATTGACGTTATTTTTTTTTACATTACTTGTTTATTTGAAAACTTGAGGATTTTATTCCATTTTGCACACATACATGGTGAAATATTTTTAAGGAATATTTTTTTTATCCTATATTATCAGAAATGGTTGATTTTGAAGATGATTATTTCTTCGTACGTTTCATTGAATGGGTTTGTATTTCCAAAAAACTATGAATGTATTTTGAAAAAATTGAGTTTTTTTAGTAAACTTTAGTTTTTGTTTAAACAATTACAATACAAATCAAATTTAAAATAAAAAATGTCTAGTCGAGGATTGCATATATTTTTGGCGTTTATAATCAACACTCCTTTTAGCCCGAGTAATTAAGGTTATTTCGCGAACCACAGTATTTGATTCATGTTGATGTCTGAATTGCTTTATGTTGAGGAAGAACATTTATTATTATTCAAAAGAATGTCGCGTTTCGAAACTGAAGGTCGACGACAATAGAGATTTATCGCTGTATTGCATCTTTTAAGAAGTTTCTACAATGCCTTGTTCATTATATGCATCACAATGACGAACTCCGGATCAATTATGAAATAAAAATTTGCCAATATTCTAGAAATATTCGCTTAGTAATTAAATGATTGTTAGTTTCCGGATGTGTTTCTCCGTTTCCTCATTTTTCTGAAACTGTTTTTACGTTTGAAAACGTTTTTCATTTTTATCAAGTACTTTCTTTCAATTGTTATTTTACACAGCAATACAATGTATTCTTCCTATTTTATGTTTTTAACGCCAAAAATTCTTTCGGGAGTTTAAGTAGTAAAATATTGCCTCTTTTTTTTTAAGAATAGGGGGACCCTCCCAAAACTTAATTAGATACTTATGAAGAAACCAAGGACGGCTCTTAAGGCTCTTTGAGGCCCTGGGCCCAGATAACTTTTTGAGGCCCTGGCCCCCTATGCAAAAGTAGGTCCCACCTGAGATCTTACAAAGTAAACAGTATATAGATTGCATTCACTGGCGTAGCCTGTATCAAAATTCGTGGGGCCCTTAACATTTTACAATTTTCTGCTAATGCATTTTGAGGCCCCTGAAGTGTGGGGGCTCCGTATCATTGATACGGTGATAGCTGCGCCCCTGATTGCATTGTTACATGAAACAATAAATGTGCATACCGCACATTCTCTAAAACTTAAGCCCAAACCGGCTGACCGATGGCCGCATTTCGTCTAAAGGAGTTAGTTGAATGATTTTTAAGGTATTAGGCCTAGACATGGATAACAGTCATCACATAACACAGTCTGACCACTTTTGCTTGTTGACATGCAGTTTGAAATTCCCTGTTTTTCGGAGGATATGTACGGGAATAATATTTGACCATTAAAATTATCCGGATCATGATCTTATTAAGTTGAGAACGCGAAACGAGCCCCCCCCCCAAGGGCGAGGCCCTGGGCCCGGGCCCAGTTGGCCCATGCCTTAAGACGTCCCTGGTCACTGTACAGCATTTAACCGATAATTTGAAACAAATGTACATGGCACACTATTTCAGAAACCCAGGTACAACCGGCTCGACCGATGGCCGCATTATGACTAAATGAGTTGAATGATTTTTAATGGTCTTAGGCCTAGACATGGACAACGGTCATCACCTAATAATATATTGTTACCCCTTTTGCTAGTTGACATGCACCCTGCTTTTAGGAAAATACAAGTATGTACGGGAATAATATTTGACCCCATTAAAATTATCCGAATCATGATATTAAGACAGAGTAGACGGACAAAATGGGGCCCCTACCGAGGGTGAAGCCCTGGGCCCTGGCTCAGTTGGCCCATGCCTTAAGACGTCCCTGTTAGTAACGCTATTGATCTATCGCCAAAGATTGACTGCTTGCCAGAGTGAACGTGGAGTGGACGATAGATTTAACGGGCCTTGATAGATTTAACGTGCATCGGCCCCCTCTACATGGCAGGTCTTCAGCGGCACAAGGCTCGGACTCATGACACGCCAGTCAGAAACGCGCACTTTTAACACAAAAAATACAATCGAAATTTACGTTATACGTCGTAGGCACGTTATACGTCGGAAAAAAATGATAGATTTAAAAATAATAAAGAGAAGAGCGTTAAAAGAAATTAAGACTTTTTTCTCTACGTATATCGAAATACTGTTTATTTATTTTTTTTAAAAATCCATTATGAAATTAAAGGGGGTTGTAGTTCTAGCAATAGCACACATAGGAATTTTTCAAGGAGGGGGGGGGTGTCCAGGGTCAATAGTCTACCTTTCTCGTATCATGCTCCATTACGCTGTCTAATATATTCTTTTTGATAAATTAATTATCAATAACAAATACTTAGTGAAGTTTACGTACTATGCACATAGGATTATAATCAGTCAGACAAAAAAAAATGAAGGGCTATGGAGGGGGGGGGTAGGCTCTGAACCCCCCTTCCTGTGTGCGCCACTGAGTTCTAGAAGTATACTATTTTTTCTGATGCTTGGGGTTATACCTCGAACAAATGACTTCAAAATATAAGAGCAATTGCGCACGTACATTTCAGGTTTCTTTGGAAAAAAAGGAGTGCGCATTTTTTCGGCGAATATACCATATATGCCTAAAACGCCGGATTTTACGGTATATTAAAATTAGATTTTTGTAAATTGTTAACGTATATTTTCATTTTGTGCAAACTAATAAAATTCATCGGTAAAAAATTCTATCTTAAGTTATGTGTTATTAATTATTTATAACCGAAGTGTGTGTGGTTCAAAATGGAACATTTCTTAAAATAAACTGGCGAGCAGATGATTTTCACATCGCCCTATGGCAATCGGACTACGAGGATAAACTGAAACGGAATTAGGTGAAAGTGCTTAAGAGGAAAGATACGTATAATCTTGACCTGAGGAAAAATGAAATCTGAAAGCTCTGGACTATCTCTTGTCGTACGAGTTGTATTGAAATTAATTGTGAGGTAAGTCTGGTTTATATCAGTGATTCACAAAGTGGTGGCTTTTCTTGCGTATGTTTAACCGGAATTAATGCCAGATCAAGAGAGACGTACTTCCTCATTTCTTTTACGAAGTATCAAGGGAAATAAAATTCCGATCCGTTAGTTAATATATCGGTGTCGTTGAACGGAATGGTGGTATTGAAAGAAAAAAAATAACAGGTGGTGACTGGCTACTCTGGTAAAGGCACCTAAGAGCAGTTTTATCAAATGGGAAAAACGTTTCAGAGATTTCGCTATCCCAAAGAGCATCAATTTTATTACTCGCTTCATTTTTGTCTCGTTCATCCATTTATTCTAGTATAAAATATGTTCCATATTCAGTCTTGTATACTGCATTTGACGTATTAACGTGGGAGGACTGCGCATTTATTGAAAGTTTCTTAATCCAGCCTGTACTATAACAAAGGAATGTGTTGCAACGTCACAAATTAATGGGAAATTGAGACATTTTCTGTCTGGTAATCTGTCCCGAATTCAAATCGGTCTTTTGTATGTTAGGAGAAGGAATGACAGCCTTAAAAAAAAACAAATTTAAGAAAGTCTGAATATTTTCCTTCTCTAAAGTATTATGTTCTTTTGGAATTTTGTGAAATATTCATGGGGTATTGTGGACAGTGGCGCACACAGGAATTTTTCAAGGACGGGGGTGGAGATCCAAGGTCGAAGGTCCACCTTTCTTGTTTGATGCTCCAATACGTATTCTTTTAATTATGTCGATTTTCGGGAACAAAAAATAGTGAAAAATTAATTATTGATTAAATAATTAGCATTAATTAATAAAATGAATGAGAAAAACAAATACTTTATTAAATTTTACTTACTACATACATAGGATTATAATCAATCGGAAAAAAATCAGGGCTTTGGGAGAGGGAGGGGTCCAGATATGAGAACCCTTCCCTTGTGTGCGCCACTGATTGTGGATCATGGTAAGTTTTTCTATTTTTCAGATAAGATTGTTGAGAATATGAAATTTTTTCTTCTTTGTCTTGAAAGTATTTTTCAAATTTTCTAACAAAATATGCTTATATTTTTGTCTTCTAAAATTTCTATTTTAAAACAAAATCCTTAGAAATTGGCAATTTTTATCAAAATTTATAATATGGCTTTTATTGTTATGCAGGGAAATGACAACTATCAGCTTTCATTAGACAGGTGCATCATTTACAATCAATATTGAACCGAGTGATATTTCCTGTCTGTCATTGGCTTATTTGTGTGGATGTGGAAGGGAGAGAATCTATATGGCCGTGGTCACGAACTCGTGTTCGGCGGTGTCGAGTCGCGAGTTTGAGCCCTGGTGCCACGAAATACCCACTGTGGGGAGGGGTTGATGCTCGTCAAACTTGTCGTGGAACTTAAACCCTCACGTTGACTTGGTGTGGAAGTTAGGAGAGAAGGTGCCAGCTCTGGTATCGTCCTCGTCACTTGATTGAGGTTCTGAATTACGAGGCCCGTCGTAAAAGCCTGTAGGTTTCTTTACTGCGATATTAATAAACACCTGCTCAGTTTCTTTTTTCATTTCTTTTTAGATTCGAAGCAGAAATCGATGTCGCCACCTGACGTAACTTTCATTTTCGGAGAAGATGTTATCGAATGGGACTCCTACCTCTCTCGCCAGTTCGAAGGCAGCGGCACCGTCATTCACCACGAACAGGTGGAGAAGATGGTTTTCCCTTTGCCCTGCACCAAAGCCCGTATCTTCAGTGATGCTCGAGTTGTTCTGGTCATTTTGTCCCCGGCCCTGGTGGCCTTTCTGGACAAGCAGGCGGCAGAATGTTTTCAATTCACGAAACTTCTGAAGCCTAGCAAGACCATTGCCATGGTCTGTGGGGCTTCGCAGTCCAGTATCGCGGGAATCAAGGTAACTTTCACTTTTTTTTTTAATAGTCTTAACAAGGTGTTGACAATAGAACTCTTTCATTTTGAATGATATCATGGCAACTATTGCGAACTGAATTCTGCATTATGTTGTCGATGCAGTTTAGTTTTTAAATTAATTATTTTAATTATTTCACTGCAAAAATTTGTTGGAATGTTTTAAGATTTAAAATAAAATGTTTTTAAAGAGAAAACATTATTTGGATTTGATTCTATGTTTATCTCGTATATTTTTATAATTAGCACCCCAAACCGGTAATGAAGTCTTGACGACGCTTCATCGTAAGATTTCTTGCCCCTTTACAAAAGTGGCGACCTTCTAAGGTAGACAGTATTTAGCATACGTTGATAAATACTTACCAATGGTAGGCCGTAGCAAATGAATGCGCGAGATTCACAATCTCACATAGGGCCGTGGATAGTCTAGTGGTTAGAGCATCGGACGCCAGACCGGAAGGCCTGGGTTCGATGCCCGATGTCACCAAATACCCTCCGAGTACACACGAAATACGTACTCGTTAAATCAGTGGGTCCCAAAGTCTTGTAGGCGGGCCAGTCGTAGCAGTTATTGCCATCTATCGTGTATGAACCGAGCCAAATCGCACTGTCACCTGCACGGAGCTCAAAGCTAACGACTGGCGTACACCTAGCCCTTGCCACGATGAATTTCTTGGGCCTCGATCGGACACTGTCAGACAGGTGGCATTAGAAACAACAGACAACAACACAATCTCGCATAGCTAGGCACAAACAGACTCGACCGACGGTCATCTTTCGTTTAAATGAGTAATACCGCCGTATAGAGATAGCCGATGCACTTTAAATCTGTCGAGGCTCAATGCCCTCCCGTTGGTTTGGTAGTTAGGGCCGTGCCAGCGAAGATGTGCTCCTCGTCACTTGGCCGAGGTTCAAAATTGCGAGATTCGTCGCCAATAGGCCTCTCTCGTGTTGCTTTATTATGCAACGTAAATAAACTCATCCACACGATGTTAAAACATTGTCAATCAATTTCTCATTCTTCTGGTACTCATTCCTCATTCTATTAGATTCCCGCCAGACAGCGTGGTTTCAGAGAATATTATTTTTTACCTACATTATTGACTAGTGAATAAGATTTCTTGTATTATTTGTCGATAAAATGTAATAAAAATCGGTACCGGGAATTTAAAAAAAAATTAAAATTGGGACTCATAATTTTTTTGGGGGGAGGAGGGAGTAGTAAATAACGTATTCGAGACGTCAAGAACCATCTCCGGCGGATGCCGAGAATCGTTCGTCGATTCTGTTTGTTACCTTTCCCCCTCTAAATGCTACTGTATATGAGCACTGTAGGAGAAAGTGGACATCAAATTTTGTTTCATTTGTCTGTCAAAGGATTAATTCATCTCATTGTCTTTTTTAAAATAGAAACCACTTTTATGAAAAATAAATTGGAATGAATAAATGAATAATAAATTTATACCATAATGGTTAAAAAATGGGGCAGTATTGCAAAAATATCATTCATTAAAGCACCTAGTGCAGGCTTAGTTGTGTGTGTTGAATGCTATCATAAACTAATTCAATCTAATGTGTGAATTGGAAAAGCAAAATTTAAAATTGTTTTGATCATAATGTGTACTTCTTAGAGAGTGTAGCATAGTTATGAAGTAGTTTGAAAGGATATATAAAGTTTCTAAATGATTTTAGATCATTTAACTTTAGTTATTAATCATTTGATACAACTATTATTATTACCATGTTAGGTAGTCAATCACCAAAAAGTGTACAGTGTAAATTTGAACACATATATTCTTTGAAATTGTGTTTGGCTTTAGGAATTAACAAGAATTCCTAAAGCCAAACTGGTGGGAGCATAGAGTGGTCTGTTTTTTATATTTAAAGACCCTTTATTTCAAAAATAAAAAATAAAAAATGCGTGTATCAGTGTGAACACGCGGTAGAAGTTAACTTCTTTGGCTTATGTGTAATGAAATGTAAAATTAAGTTTTAATTTAAAGTAATCTTATATATTATTAACAAATTTATTATTAGAATTATTATTTAAAACTGTATTTAAAAAATAATTAAGGTGGAAAAGGTGTAAGTATAAGCAAAATTTTCATTTTCAACACATAATACTAAAAAAGAATTTTATTGTGTACATTTATAGAAAAGTATCATTATTATTATTCTATTTCCACACACACACACATTATGCTTATGGGGGTTCAGTGCATAATTTTGTTATCAAAGGCTCGTGGTAACTAAAATAATAAATGTAGGTTTTGCAATCAATATCATTTAAAAATCTCGAAACGTAAAACAGGACAAATGAAGTTCCCATTTATTTTATTTGTTTAACATTTAAAACTACCTTTTTTAAAAAAATAAATAAAGATCATTAGTCTTACTATTTTTTTCAAAGATAATATGCAGGTATTTCATTAAAAAAACTGGTTAATTATGTCTCTATTTTATTTTTTTAAATTTAAAAATACATTTTTTTAAAAAAAGAAATAAAAGATTATCAGTTTTATTATATTTTTTCAAAGATAATGTGCAGCTTTTTGATTAAAAAGAAAGGTTAATTATGTTTTGTCTATTATTTTACTCATGTTTGTAAAATATTTTTCATATTTAAGAAATATTGTTTTAAGAAGTGTTATGTAAATGAAAAAATGTATTAATGCCTTCATTTTTTTATATTAACTGTAACACATAAAGCTATCATAACAAACACAACATCAGCATAAAATCAAAATATCACCAGAAATATAAAATGCAAAGAAAAACAGGTGTTTATCATTAAATTATACGTTAACCTCATGAATTTAGCATAATTGGAAATTTAATTTTGAATGAAAAGGTCTTAATCTTGGTAGAATGAACTATATGCGTTCATTTCCTTGTATCAATATATAGGAAAATTAACAGATCCCATAACAGATCATTTGGTATATCTATCTCATAAGTAACATTTGAAAGTTTGCTTACAATTTTTAAGGAACTGTAGTGATATAATCTATATAAGCCAGTAATAACCTCCGCACCATGGTGATCATTTTGGTGTAGTGGTTAAGTTACTCGGCTTCGGACCCAAAGGAAACTAAGGTTCTGTCCTATCCGGATAAAAACGCGCCACTTCATTTGGTGACCCTAGCTTAACTAAGAAAAGCGAAACCTCTACTGATCTGTCGTGGCGCCATCTACCCGCAAAAAAAAAGAGCAACCAAAGAAAAAAAAATTTGTCAGATAAACATGACGCAAGAGAGCAACCAAAATAAAAGAAATTCGTCAGATAAACATGACGCAAGTGAGCAACCAAAAGAAAAAAAAATTCGTCAGATAAACTTGACGCAACATACAAAAAATTGACCGCTCTCATTAACAACTATATCGCCTAACCAACTCTCTGGTAGGGGAGTGTGTAGTGATATAATCTATATAAGCCAGTAACAACCTCCGCACCATGGTGATTATTTTGGTGTAGTGGGAAAGTTACTCGGCTTCAGACCCAAAGGTCCCGGGTTCTGTCCTACTACAGGACAAAAACGCGCCACTTCAGAACCATTTTTTTTAAAAATAGCTTTGTTCATGAAAAAAACCCAGAAAAATAGAAATTTTCAAAATTACGAAATTTTATATCTATATATATATTTTAAAGTAATCTTACCGAATGCCGTTTTTGTTTACAAGTAAAAAGAGCCAAGATTGAAAACAGCGTATGGCTCCGGAAATTCGTCTCAATGTGCATGCGCAACTTTCAAACACTTGGAATTCCTCTGCAGAAAAAAAAAAAAAAAACACTTACAGTGCGTTTGAGAAATTTTTTTAAGTTCATTTTTTTAAGGGCTTAATTTTTCCATTAAAGTTTTGAAAATTCACCTATCAATTGCAAAGAACAGTAATTTTTAAATAAAAAATGTACCAAAAATACTGCTTTAATCAATTTTCGTAAAAAGTGTTTTAGGCAAAAAATACAAACTTTTTAAAATCCGTAATTTTTAAGTAATTTTTTCAATCGTCACATTAATTACGGATGATAAATGTTTACACACGGAAAAAAAGTATCGTGCAATTATCTCTATAAATGACGAAGTTATTAAATGTTTAATTAAAATTCTGAATATTTTTTGAAAAATCGTTAAAAAAAGTTTTTTTGGCATTTTATTTTTTAAATGACTGAATCTAAAAGAAAAAGGCATGAACTTATTTAGTGTAGAGTATCGTTTTAATAACACGAAAATAAATTGATACGCAGCGATTTAGAAATCATTTTCGTAAAAACGCATCAATTTTAACGCCTTTTAGAAAAATTCGTAAAAAATATAAAATATTATTATTTTGTAAAAAAAATAATTCTGTATCGTGGCTAAATACATGATCTTTCCGATTCAGTTATTATTTTTTGTCTGATTTTAAAAGTAAAAATTAGATGGCTGTTTTAAAATCGTCGGAAAAGTCGGAAAATCGCTCCGCCGAAATCGAAAATACTTCCCTACCTTATATCATCGCGTAACATGTAACGAAAATTTTTCCCTACCATGCCATAAGAAGTTAACTTCAAAATTTTTTTAAACTTAGTGAACTTAAAATTAACTTAATTTTTAAAACTTAAGTGAAAATAAAACGATCCTTCGGGTCCATCTTCTATGACATAATAATTTTTATATTTGTGGACTCTTGAAATTATTTTTGGCATTATTCAGATCTTCATTGTTTAAATCAGTGATAAAAAGTTGATTACCACTTAAAGATTTTATCAAGCTCACTGCTGATTGTAAAATCAGGTACACAATTTTCAAATGAAATGTTTTTTAAAAACAAAATTTATGTAAAAGTTTTCTCGGTTTGTGTGTGTGAAAAATAATCACGGAAATTTTAAATATTTTCTAGGTGTTAGCAATAATTTATATTGGAATTTAAAAAAAATAATTATGTGTAAAAATGAAAATACGCAACCTTAGTAAATTTGGGTAGAATTATGCTTATATTTTGTTTAATGTTTTGTTTAAAAAAAATTTAGAAAAAAACAAGTTATGCAATTACACCCAGTTTATTCACTTATATGTTTCAATCCCCCCCTCCCCATTTCCGAAAAGTTGGACCTTCAGTGATCAAATAGCCATTGTCCTTGAAATTAGCTTATGTAATAGTTTGATAAAAAATTGTTTGTATTATAATTTAGTAAAAGTTTTTATTTTAATCTAATAATCATATTATTTAGGACAAATATTTTTTTAGTAATTTTTCTTAGTGATTCGATTATAAAAATTTGAGGACTTGCTCTTGTATTTTGTTTCATTTTGTTGAATTTTTTGTTCATAAAATAAAGTAGTTAGATGAGTATAATCTTTTTTTTTTTAGAATGTTTTAATTTCATTCGATGAATGGCGTCACTTGGAGGCCAAAGATAAAGACATTAACATGGTGCGGAATGTTATTGAAATGATCCATGAGACACTCACTCAATCAAAAGAAAGTGAAAGAATAACAAAACCAAAATTTAAACTAGTGCCCAGGAAAGTTCATGAGGTGAATATTTTTTTTTTTGTAATTTTAAGTACTATATTATTTTATAGTAATTTAATACTATATTATTAGTTTTTTAAATTATACTTCATTATATCTTTGTATGTACAGTTATTCTTTTTCTTCTAATTTTTTGGAACATAGCATTTTAATTTCTGGAATAGTAATGAATTCCCAAAACATGAATACCCCTTTCCTCGTTCCAGTGGCTGTAGTAGTAAGCTTACAGCATGTGTTGTGATCCACATTTTGATTCCTGCCATGTAGAGGGCTGATGCACATTAAATCTGTCAAGTCCTTACATTAGTGTGGTGTGGAAGTTCTGAAAGTTGGATCCCACAGTTCAGTTGTTGTACTTGTTGTTGACTTACTCTTGAGCAAGGTTCAAAATTATGAGGCCCATTGCCAACAACCCTAATAAAACTTCAAAGTTTGATACTAATAATAAAATCAAATTAATCAATGGAAGTATTAATGAACATACTAGCCAGTGGCATAAGAGAGAATATTAGGACCCCCTACAAAATTGGGTTTTGGGCCCCCTGCAATGCAGGGGTGTATGTTATGCCACTGATATAAGCATAATGATTCATAAACTAATAAAGCTCTTGGTTACTATTAAGCAAAGCAGTTTTTCATTGGTTGTGAAGTTTCAGCTAAACTTAGAATGTACTCTATATTCTTTATTCATATTTTTGAAATATAGGTTAGAGAATAGTTTCTTAAGATTATTGTTTCATTTGGTATTTATATATTAGCCTGTTGACCAACAGATTAGCAAATTTTGTAGAATATGTGCCAAATGTGTAGAATATGCTCCATTATACCAAAGTTAAATTTTCATCTGATTACAGGGAAATGGGAAAGTATATGTAATGCTTGCTAAACCCATGGATAATAATGCCAGTGTAAGAATTACTCTTGAAGCTAAAGGTGCAAGAGAAGTTCCTGTCAAAAGAAGAAATCCGTATACTCTTGTTTTTGTCATTCCAGGTAAGTATTCTTTTATTTACTAGCAATTTAGTTTCAAAACATAATCAGTTAAATTTTGTTTTATTAATTACAGAAAGCCTATCACATTCAACATAAAACATTTAAAACATATTGCACAGTCTAAAATATTTTGTTATTAATACTTAATTAAAATCTTGGAATTTTTTTCAACTTGTACATTTTGCTGTTAATTATTTGTTTTCTCATGTCAAAAAGTGAAATTTCTTCATTTTTTTGATGGTATAAAAATATATTTCATTCTTTAAAAAATAACAATTAAATTTTTTAAATGTTAAATTTATTAAATGTACTATATTGAAAGTGACAAAAATACTCATCTTTAAAAATGTTTTTATAATTTTATTAGTTTAACTGAATATATTTTTTCTAGTTAGTATATTTCCCCCCCTTTTTCAGATGATTTTATTCATGTACAGAATATGGTCAATGTTCATATATGGTGTGGAGAAGATTTGATGGGTGTTAGCTCTGTAAAATGTGCTTCGAAACTCGGAGAACTCTACTCCTTACTTTCATCTGTCCCATCTCCATATGAATTCTTAATTAGCACCTTGGGTGTAGGCTCCCTGCATGAAGTAGATTTTCAGCTAGCTTCTAATTTCAGAAAAAATTTGCCTCACTCTGGATTTAATTTGCTTGAATCAAATGAAAATGGAGACAAATATTCAAGTAAGTCAATGATAATATGTTATAAATCAAATGATTTTATTAAATTTTCTTTAAAAAAAATTGCTTTAGAGCAAAATTAGTTGCAATTATAAGTATTTTTTAAAAACACACAATGCACAGTAGTTCATTTTAATCATTCCTAAATTATATTATTTCATTTCAGCCAAAGAATTTCCTACACTACTTCATTTTGCTGCACGTTATGGCCTTTTTTGCTTAGTGAAAGAATTATTGGATTGCCCTGGTGCACAAACTGCTGCTACACTAAAAAATTCTGGAGGATTAATACCAGCACAAATTGCAAATCGCGAAGGGCACAACAAAGTAGCGGCTCTTTTAGATGAATTCTGGGTAAACTATTTTTCTATTTTTATATCATTAATTATACTAAATTTTAATTAAATGAATTTTTTAATTAGATTTGTTGTGCACAAATGCTTAATTCAGAAGAGTAGATTTTTAACATTGATCTTTGTGTCTCTACTGAAATGTATTGCATAATAACACTTGGTGTCCAACCTTATTTAAAACATATGCTTGTGTAAAAACTTTCCTGCATAAAGCTATCAGGCAATATCACGGATTACTTTGAAATTGAACATGGAGTAAGACAGGGCGATGCACTCGCCTGTCTTTTGTTTAACTTAGCTCTTGAGTGGATCATTCGTGACTCTGGTATCAACACGAGGGCCACTATCTTTACCAAATCTGTACAAATTCTAGCCTATGCTGACGATATAGTCATAATCGCAAGAACAAAAAGTGCCTTAATGGAAGCATTCAGCGCTCTCAAAGCGTCTGCTGAGAAAATGCATCTTAATGTTAATGCAGATAAGACTAAATACATGCCTGTGACAAAAGCAGTGAGCCCTGTGGCCCTTCAAGTTGGAAGTTGACAATTTTACATATCTGGGTTCCAATGTTAACTCTTGTAATGACATAGGCTTTGAACTAAAAAGAATTCTTGCTGCTAATCGCTGCCTTTATGGCCTTGGAATTTTTTAAAAATCAAAATTGATAAAAAGATCTACAAAAATTATTTTGTATAAAACTATTATAAGACCTGTTCTCACCTATGGATGTGAAACCTGGACTCTAACAAAGACCCAGACAAATCAACTTATTTTTGAAAGGAAAGTCCTGAGGAAGATCTTTGGGGCTGTGATTGATAACGGAATTTGGTGACACAGGTACAACTTTGAACTCAACAGACTTTTTAAGGAAGCTGACATCGTCAACTATATCAAAATATGCCGCTTGAGATTCGCGGGACATGTCTGTCGAATGGATCCCTAATCTATGACATCAAGAATCTTTAATTATAAACCCATCTCGAACAGACCCAGAGGGAGACCCAAGCTGAGATGGACTGATTGTGTGGAAGAAGATTTTAAAGTGCTGAAAGGTGACCAATTGGAGAACTGTCGCCTCCCGGAGGACAAGATGGAGGGATGTTCTGAGGAAAGCCTTGGCCCACCCCGGGCTGTCATGCTAAAGAAGAAGAAGCTTGTGTAAAAAATCAGATTTGCTTACAAAAAGCTTTTTTCTGGTCTAAAAGTACATTTCAAATTGCCTGTTCCTTGGAAAAACAAAATATTTGATTAGTTTTTGAATGTTATGATTGTGAGTGCCTGAAAGGGCAGTTCCAGTATTTTCAAATCTGTCAACTGACATAATTTCTCTTCTTAAAGAGTTATTTCAAAACTTTTAAAAAGCAGCCGAGAGATAAAGAACTTGCAAAGTGAAATGGTGATTAAAAATGGCTTGTGAACAAAAGACATGCCAGCTGACACAATATGTGCAGGAATTCAAGAGTTACTATGGAACTAATTGCAAGTATTACTTGGATCACCTTAAAGCATATATCCATGTACTTCACATTTACAAGATTGATTTTAATAGCCAGTGACACAGCACAAGTCCCTTTTTATTTTTCTGAAAAACAGAAAGAAATGAATCTGTATCAGAAAAAATTCTGCATATAATGCACACTCCACTCTTTTAGGAAGAAACCTGTAATGTATGTGTGCGATACTCTTATCGAGATATGACAAACTTTTGACAAAAATAATATTCTTCTAGAACTATATACAACCCTTAAAGTTTTCATAAGGAATTTCTTTTCTTTTAAATAAACAGTATTTCAATATATGAAAAAATCTAGTTTTTTTTATGCTCATCTCTTTCCTTATTTTTAAAGTGATCATTTTTTTACCCAGCCTATAATGGCACCCCTAAATTTCGATCTTATTTTTTGTGTTAAAAGTGCACTTTATACGCCGGATTCTATGATAAATATTTTTTTTAATGTTTTGTTTGCATTAGCGTTCAGCCTAACATGTTCTTTGAATTATATAATAAGTGGAACTTTTTAAAATATTTGTAGAGAACATCTTTTCATGAGAAACATGATTTAGAAAAACCAGTTCCATGCAATCAGATTCCTGGTAAGTTGTAAATACATATAGTTTTATTCCTTATATATTTATAATAGCTTGTGCAATTTTTAAAAAATAATTTTGTTCTTTATTTTTTAGTTCCTGAAGCTGAAATCAAAAGTAATCCTATTGATTACTATGATATTCCAGCTCATCCTATACCTGTGCTACATTTACCTATGAATCAGATGATTGGAAATGCAGCCGTTGAACAAGATTCTGATTACATGAAAATGAAAGGTGCTCAAAAAGGTATGAATTATTTTATTTGAAAGTCTAGCTTTTGATAATGTTTTATATAAGAACTTCAATGAATTGCTATCTTCAGTTTCATTACATTTTCCCAAATGCAAGTAGCAATTTATCTATATTTTTATATTACAATAATATAAAATTTATGCAATATCTGGTTTTGTACAGTTAAATTGATTAGTGGCTACAATTAAATTGAGTATTTTATTTTTGAATGTGTTGACCACATTTAATGTAATATTATAAATACTTTGGTTTATTTGTGCATTCTAAAAGTAGTGGAACACAACGATTATGTTTCATACATTGTCACTAATCAAACCCATAAATAGTCATTTTACTTAACTCATTTTTTATATTAATAAATATTTGTAGAGAATGAATGGGGGTAAATTTATTCTGATCTGATTATTTTTCCTTTAGAAAACATTGAACCTTGTCAGAATGTTTTTTTGGATGAGCATTTGGATAGTATGAAGTCTATAAACAGTGCAGGTATTTATGCAGTTGATATTCTATATATAGTAAATATATAATCTGTAGATAAAAGCATGCAAAATGAAAAATAAACAATTATATTGTTTCATTTTCTTATGAATGTATTTCATTTCACTAAGGATTAATTTTGTTTTTTTATACATTTTATTTTACTATTTCAGAGAAAGCTAAACTGAGTCTATTAGAAAGCCAAGCCAAGTTAATTGAAATAATGGAAACTTATAAAAAAGGAGCTTCATTAACAGAAGTTGAAAAGTTGCATAATGAATGGAAACTCTATTATGAAGTCTCTGATCAGGAAGCCAAGGTAATTGTTTATAAATGTGATTTAACAAATGTATTTCAATTTATTATTTTTTAATGTAACTGTTTTAAATGTCCAAATAAATAAATTGTTCAATGAATAATTTATTCATCTGAAGATTGTTTCTCCCACTATTTATGGTATTTTCACTATTTTTATTTAATTTTGAAATATAAATTTTATGGAACTTTATAGTCATTGTGTGTGTCAAACTCGCTTGTGACCACTAAAGTTGCTACACCAAAAAGGGAACACTCACAACAGGAATTATTAGGTGTAAAATGAGTAAGTACTACACATGTAAAATTTAAATAACAAGGAAATGTTGAGGTATGTAAATGATAAGCTTTTCAATGGACTAAGGATGCAGGTGCCTGTAGTGTTGCCTACAATGCATTTAATTGAAGAAATTGTACAGCAGGATTATCATACATGAATTGCATTTGAATGTTATTGCTGGTGAAGATTTGTTGCGACATCTCATCTTAAGAAGGAAGAATGCTTACGCACACATTTCTGACTTTGATAGAGATTGTAGCCTACCAGGATTGCAGTTTGCTGGATTGCTGCTCGGGTTGGTTAAGATTCCACGACTGTCTGCAGAATATGGAATTGATGGATTCAGGATGGTCAAACAGAACACTGTGCTGTATCTCAATGGCCAGCTTATCACTAACAGCCAAGAGACATATTACCCTCATGACCTTAATGGATCATACAGTCACAGCATCACAAGCCCTGAGACAAGAGATGGAATCGTTTGCAAGACAAGATGTCTGAATGGAGGATCTGAAGGAGATCAATGGTGTGTGCAGCAGCTTGGACTGTCAGCTTGGCTACTATGGCTTCGGCTATTCTTGACACTACATCTTAAACAGATGTTCCTTCAATGGTGTAATCAATTATGAACCTGGAAGTAACAATGGTGCGATCTTGTCTTATCTGGCAGATTTCTTTCCAGGTTCTGTTTGCTGCATCATGAGGGCCACATCCACATTTAGCAACATTGTGGAGAATACATATTGCCAGTGTGCATTTGACATCATTATATTGACCTATCAGCCAGATTAATGGTATGGGGTGGAAAAGGACAAAAAAAAGGGGCTTAATTTAGAAAAACTATTCAGATTTTGGGGACATTGCAATTTATGCCTAAAGAAATGCGCGTTGCCAAACTAAAAAAGAATTTTGAAAGGATACTTTCTATGATGATTTATTTGGAAAATAATTGTAACTCTGCCACAAAATTTTTTTAAAACTAATAAATATACAACCATAAATAAATATATTTATAAAAAATTTGCAACAATTTTTCCAAACACTACTCCAAACATTAATTTTTGTAGAGTTACTCCTATGATGTCATACCACCAGTTAGTTGAAAAATCGCTTAAAAATTGAATTCTAAAAAAAAAAAAAAAAAAATTAAGCTTATTTTGAAAAAAGAAACTCTTTGTAGTTAATACCATTATGACCAATAGTTTTTATATGCCAAGTTTTATACTTCTGGGTTACTTAGTTTGCCAGAAAAGGTGAAACACATACACAAACTCTTTCTTTTATAAGTACAGATAAGCTTTTAGAAATTTGTGGTGCAACATATTCATATTCCTAATCAGTCTAAGTGCATTTCTAACAACATAATTTCTTTTATTTTGTCTAAATGTATCAAAAAAGTGGTAACTGTAAATTTTTAAATTAAAAATTATCTTAATTTGTGTTTAATTAGCACTGCTTTTTAACTTAAAAAAATGTATTATAAATGCTTTTACCAATACTGATTTCATCATAAAATTCCAAACTTAATAAAATTCTGTGCACCATATCAAATGAGCCTGTTGAAAACACTTTTTACTTGACATACATTTCAAAAATGTTCACATCGATCTTATTGTAATTATTTTCAAGTTCTAAGAATATAAAAAGCCAATGAAAGTTTAATGAGAAATATGAACCAATTAAATACAACTGCATAAGAGAAACTGTTACATTAACATTTCAGATTTGATTTCCTCCAAAATATTAAATCCAAAATTTCATGAATTACCTTTAATAATTTTATGTGCAATATAAAGGTTTTCTTAAGTCAATTAAAAACAGATATTAGAAACTGTGTGCATGTTACTGTATAATTTGTAACTATCAATGTACTTATTGCATGGTAAATGGAAAAGTGTTTTGTGCAGTATGTTTTATTTTTGAGTTAACTTAGATTCTTCCATGGATTTGGTGTGTTAAAAGCTATTATAAAATTAAATATTAATTTAAAAAGTTACTATAAGATGGTAAATAGAACAAGTGTTCTATTCTTTCAAAGTGTTTACTCTGAAAATCTATATAATCCATAACAATTTTCCTGAATATCCATGCAGCATCAGTTAACTTAAATTTTAACTTGTAATATAAACAAATTCGTTCATTGTGTTTTATGTACTAAAAGTTATAAAATATGTTTTTAGCTATTTTAGAGCCAATGAATTAATAAATATGCTCTTTCTTATATTGGAATTATAGTTGGGCCCTTTGGGTTTGTAAACAGACTCTTTCCAAATTTAATCTGCTTTATGTAAGGTTACCTCTTCCCCCTTTTGATGACTGCACATTGAATGAAATGATGTTTCATATAAGTTGATAGACCTGAAAAAAATTATTTTTTTATAGAGTACTTTAGATGGATTGAGAAATCTGTATGCTAAAGCACAGAAGGCAAAAATGAACAAAAAACATTCTTCAAGTTTTTCTGAACTGAGGCAGTTTCTGAACTCAAAGTTAAGAAGAAAAGAAAGCATCGATTCTAAGGTATTTATTGAATTTAAGTACATCCTTTAAATTCTTTAACTTTATAAAATTTGTTACTGCATCTTTTTCCCTTCTGGTCAGTGTTATGGTCAATAATGTCACTGTTATGTATTTTTTTTTTTTGGTTATGTAGTCAAACATGAGCAGAAGAAATTCTAAAGATTCTAATAGCTCAGAAAAGCTCAGTAATGAATCTGATCCTGCACGACCTGTTAGTACCTTGAGTGTGCTTTCCAACACAAGCAGTTCAAGTATGTACATAATTGACAAATGTTTAATGTGTTCTCTACATTTGAAATGTTAAAACATAATTTACTCATGAGAATTATTTAATTTATAGGTGGTTCTTCATTTGATAGATTAAGTACAGTTAGTGCTGGTTCTGACAGTGGTCACCACTCTGATTTCTGTGATGACCGCAACAATAAATTTAGGGTATGTATGCTTAATTAATAATTAAGTTTTCTTTTAAATTTTATTCCTATTCATTGACATAGTTTCAAAAATATTACTGTAAAAGTGAGTGAGTACCTCAGATTTCTGAAGGCCTTGATCTGTGATTTATATTAATTTTATTACAGGTTATGTCACATTTTTATACAGTTTCAAAACAAAATGATTGACTACATTCTAGTCATGATTTTTTTTGTTGTTATTAATAAAATACATGAAGCTTTTAGAAAGATTTTTAAAAAAATTTATTAAATGTATCAAACATGTAAAAATTTTATTTGCTTTTGAAATTTTTTATTTTATTTACTGAGTGCATGTTTATATGACACCTCCAGGATTTCTTACAGAAACAGAATTTTTTTTTCCTTTTTTCCCAACACAAATACAGAGATCAAAATCAAATGCCTGTAATTTGGAGAGGCAGTTTATACTTAACTGAAAATTAAAAAGGATAAGAAAAAATGTAAACCTACATAATGGAATGTAGTTTTTTACAAAAATTGGTACACTTCTGCATGGACTTTCTTCGTAGCTTTGAGGGTATCAGTATTCCAGTTCCAACCATGTGAGGTGGCGCGCACCAAATGATCACCGTGGTGCGGAGGTAGTTACTGGCTTATATAGATGGTACCGCTACATACACCCCACCAGTGAGTCGGTGGAGGGCGAATGAACGATGTATTTGTTTTTTAATCAAGCGTGTTTTTTTGCTGCTGCATCATGAGTTGTGACGGCTTTGTTGATTGCGTCATATGTGAGACGACTTTGCTGCGCCGAGTGGTCGGCGACTTGCTGCGTCGAGTGGGTTCGCGACTTTGCGCGTCGAGAGGGTCGCGACTTTGCTGCGTCGAGAGGGTTCGGCGATTTGCTGCGTCGAGAGGGTTCGACGACTTTGCTGGCGTCGAGAGGGTTCGACGACTCTGCTGCGTCGAGAGGGTTCGACGACTTTGCTGCGTCGAGAGGGTTCGACGACTTTGCTGCGTCGAGAGGGTTCGACGACTTTGCTTGCAGGTAGATGGCGCCACGACAGTTCATAACGTTGTGTCTTTCTGAGTTCAGCCAGGGTCACCAATGAGGTGGCGCGCTTATCCTGTTGGATAGAACCAGGTACCTTTGGATCCGAAGCCGAGTAACTTATCCACTACACCAAAATGATCACCGTGGTGTGGAGGTAGTTACTGGCTTATATAGATGGTACCGCTACACATGTTTGCTGTAGCATTTCCGTAGTCATAGTCACAGTAACAATAACAATTATTGAGGCATGGAGGTCTTTAACCTCATGAGTGGATTTTCCTTGAATAAATTGTTTGTAATGTAATCCCAATAGATATAAATTCAGTGGAGTATTTATAGATCTTGGTGGCCAGATAATTGACCTTCCAAATGGTATCCATCAGTAAAGGAAAATGAATCCAAAAATGCTTGGACACCCATGCCTTAGTGAGGAAGGGCCCCTGTTGGAAAATATTAATAGGTTGTAAATGTTGCATTTGGTATATTACATAAATTTATAACAAATGTTTGGTGTCAGAAATCTCAGCAAAGAAAAATGATCTTATGACTGTATTATGTAAAAGAAACTTCACACATTGATTTTTGGACTGTTTTATTCCACCTCCTGAACTATTGATATGTGTAAGGGCATGTGCATCAAGTATGTACAAATAAAGGTTTTCATCAAAATCTGACAACAATTCTGCTCAATACTATACATTTATCACTAATATACCTGCCTACAATATCGCTTGGCAACATTTATGTTTTATGCATAAAATGACGCTTTTAAGCCTTTTGGTAAGCTTTTATATCCAGGTCCTTCATTTTCATGCATTTTTGCAAAATTTTTGTCATCTGCTGACTATTCGTCTATTTTCAAAAGTTGACAAATATGCTAATAATTTTGTTTAAAATCAATAGTTAAAATTTGGAGATGCATAATTTAGACACTCTGTATTTTGTTCTTTGGATTTAATTATGTATTTTGTAAAGTTCTCAATAAAGCTTCATTGAAATCATGTGCCATAAAGTCCGGCATATAATGGGCACCTACCTATACATTCAAGCTGTATTTTTTAATTTTAAGGTATATTTGTTGTGTAACGCGTACCCCCATTTTTTATGAAGATAACTGAAATATATGTATGCAATGTTCTTATATGTTTTGACTTCATTTATTCAAAGTATTATTCCAGACCTTTAAAAAAATATTATGCATCTAGGACTACAACTCTTTTAAGATCATAAGATGTTTCATTTCTTTTAAATAAGCGGTATTTTGATATATGTGGAAGTCTAACTCTTTTTAGTACTCATCTTTTTTGTTTTGTTTTAAAGCTATCATTTTATACCCAGCGTATAACGAGCATCTGTAAATTTTGATCTTATTTTTTGTATTAAAAGTGCGCGTTATATGCCTGATTTTATGGTATATTTTGTGATAATATATTTTTGTATTATTTTTCAGGAAAGGTATGAATCTCGTTACCAACAACAGCAGAAGGCATTAAATGGATTTAGTAAATCATCAAATCTAAGTAAGAATGCACAAACTCTGACATTAAATAGTAAACCTCCTGCTCCTCCTCCAAGGCCAATTAAGTCTCCATTACATTATGGAAGCTTAGAAGATTGCAAGCATCCTGAATTACCACAATATGCTGTATCCAGAAAAATAAAAGGGCCATCATTTGAAGATGCTCTGAAACTAATGGATTATTCAGTACCTAATTCCAAAAGCTCTACCCTCAACAGTGATTTCAGAATAGAGAGAAAAGGATCTGTGTCTAGTTCAGGTTTGATATATTTTGATTTTTTATATTGTATATTGATTTATTTATGGAAATTCTTTGCTGAAGAATTGTTATAATTTATCATTACACCTTCCCCAAACTATTTCTAAATCAGTCAATTATGTTGATATTGGAGCAGTTGTGTGTTTCTGCTCCATAATGTGTGCTACTAGGTTAGCATAATATTGCTGTCATCTATAAGGAGTGTTTGATGTCATTGCTGATCTGTCAATTTCTTGCATTTTCAGTGCCACATAAATTGCCCTCGATGTGGGACTAACAAACAGATTTTATTGGCAAACACCATATTGGTTAGGGTTCAAATAGACTGTTGTTGCACATCCTTTTGACTATTATAAAATATTATTAGTGTAGTAGTAGCAGCCTAGTGGTCATAGTTGTCTAGTCTCTCCTGGAACCATTAAAGACCCTTTGAGTAAAGAGGTGGATGCACATTATGTCCATCACAGCTCAAAGTCTTCACATTGGTGTAATATATAATTTCTTCAGCTTTTGTTGTCTGTACAATATACTGGTCCATCCATTATCATAACTGCCTAAGATAGCTATTCCTATTAGGAAGGCTCTATACTCTTTCTAATGATTTTGTGTGAGATTCCGATTTGCACTGCCACACATTACTTACTTTTCAACCTTTCTCCAACTTTCCTGTAATTCAATGTTAGATAATGTAATCTACAGGGTTTCCTGTGTTAGACATACCAAAATTTGCTGACAGCCACTCAGACTTGATTTAATACTGTGTAATAGCTTTGACAGAAAAGCTCAGCGTATTTTACCAACATGCTTTAAACACACATTCAGCTTATATATGCATGCCCTACCATATTTGATTGATGTATCTTGTTCATTTATGCTAATAACTCTGCTTCGTCCTTAATGTTTGCACATCAGCTGAATACTTAAACTGTTTTTATTGTTGAAAATTTTATAATTAGATATGTATGTGCTCTTTAAAATATGTGAAAGTTACAAACCTCTCCTTTTAATGTAAAGTAGAAATCTTTCTTAAATTATAAACTAATTTCTTGATTGGTTTTTATTTTTGCTATATCATCATAAAAGAAAATGCAGTCCTGTAGGTATAATATTTATATCATTAAAAAAGTGAGCTGTTATATATCACAGATCCTATATATATATATAAATTTAAAGTATATATTTCATGGACAAAACTTTATAACTCAAGATTATTGTGAAAAGCAAGTTTAAAGGCAAATTTCTTGTTACATTATCTTTAAATCATCTGTGTTATATGAATCAAATCATTTTTGCTAAATTAAAAAATATTTTCATTTTTTACAGATTTTTCTCCTTTTGATAATCCCTGTGCTGATTACGATCGTCCTCCTCCTCCACGACCAAGCCATTCATTAAAACCTTTGCCAAGAGAATTTTGTATATCTCCTACTGCATTTACTTTTAATGACCCCAAAACAGACTATGACATGGTCCCACCTCCACTCCCATTATCATCTCCACCAATAAAACAGGATTCAGTTTTCTGTGAGATAGATCAGTCCTATGACATTCCACCATCTTTTCCACAACCTGTCAAACAACGATCCAACAGTGTATCTACTGACTATGACTTTCCAAAGACTATACTTATGGACAATACAGATACATTACCTGCTTGTACTTGTCAGATGGTCTCCAACAAGAATAATCTCAGTTCTGTGAAAAGTTGTTGCATTGGTAATAAACTATCTTCTTTAAAGCGCTTGGATAATTTACCATCAGTGCCAAACTTTGACGTATCTGTCAGCAAGGACAAAGAGAAGCAAAATAACATTGCCAATGAGGTTCGTGCAAGTAACAATCAGTATTCCAACATTTTCCTAAGCTTGCCCAAAAATGAATGCGAGGATGATGGTATTCCAAATGAAATAGCTCCTCCACCACCAATCATCGAAGAAGAATCTCCTGAAGAACATTATAAAATGGTTGGCACTCCAATTCCTATACCTGGTGTTTATAAAATATCTTAAAGTAACTTTGAAATGCATTTTAAATTAACCAAAGAAGTTATCTTGTTAGAGCTTATGTAAGTCTTTGCAATTATTGTTGTCCAGTTAATTTGTTGATCAATTGATGTTAATTTTCTTTAGTATTTTTGCTATTCTGAATGTATAGTTTTTGGAAACTGAACAACATAAAGAATCATTTTGTTTATCTATCATGCTATGTAGTTTCACCAAAGTGCCTGTATGTAACTAGTTTTCAATACTGAGATTCATTGTAGATAAGAAAAGATGTGCTTTATTTCTTTTTTACTTGTCTGTAAAAGTTGTTTATCGTGATATTTAATCTAGAAATATTTAATTAGTTAAGTTATTCTATAATGTTTCGATTTGTTAATATTTTGTGTTCGAGTAAGATACATTTCTGTTTCACAATAAGTTAATCATAGGCATTGTTGAAAGATATTTGTATATTTTCTTAGCTGGTCTAGAAATTTCTTTTTTGATTTAAAATTAAGTGCAATTATATGCTCAGGATTTATAAGATATACTTGTTTATCCTTATTTCCTAGATGATAAACTTAGTGACTATGTATATATTTGTAAGAAAAGATTTTTTTTTCTGTGAAAAAAAATCACTTAAGAGAATTTTTTCTCGGGCTATCAGTATTTTAGTCAATACAGCTATTTTTTAGGACTTGACTCCTTGTATCTAAATTTTGCATCAGAATAATTTAAACTAAATAAAATGTTTTTTTTCTTACTGATTTGTAATTAAATATAGCAACAAAATACACTTACAAAACATTAGTTAAATAGGATGGTATAAAACTTATCTGAGATATACTCCATGTTATACAATTATCTTCAATAAATATACATTTTAATTTGTAACATTTTTTATTACTTACGCTTGTAAATTACTCCAAAAAAAATTAAAAACAAGTTTATTTACTTAAGAATAAGTTGTACACAATACCTATCAATGTCTGAATAATAATTTCCATTGTCTAATTTTGTAATTAAGCTGATGTCTTTCTGTAAACATTTGATTTATTAAGTATCCATATTACTGCTTGTTTATTAATGTTGCACTCTTAGAAGTAAAACAAAGATTTCTCTTGATGATGGAACTTCAATAAAGCAACGAATATTAGGGATAAATATAATTGAAAAATTTTGTAATTTTTGAAGGGCAATAGTAAAAAGCAGTTTTTTTACATTCTCTTTTTGTGTGTGTGTGTTGAAGTTTCATAGTAATTCAAGAGTGACCCTAAATTTTGAGTTGTTTATCAATATTTTATTACTGCTTGTTCAAAACTCCTTAAAAGTTTTATAAAATAAAATGTTGAGATAGATCAAGTAATTTCAATATATATTGACTCCATTTCCGTATCTGCTCATTTTAGTGCGGTTCTTTGAAATAAAGTCACAAATTAAATATGTGCAGTATAATTAAATAGCCTTAATTTACTAAAATAGTAACTTTTTTGTTAGGTTTATAAAACTGATTTCATTGATAAATATTCCGAAGTTGATTTTTACTGTTTAACAAAAAACATTCAGTATAATTTATATATTCATTAGTCCTATATATTCTATGTTACTCCAATATGCTGTTGATTAAAAAAAATGTATATGCTTCTATTACAGTCATTTAGTAATATTCGAAATTAATTTTTTTAATAAAGGATTGAATAACAGAGCACTTAGTTTATTGGGTACATCAAACAAAGATGGTTTTCCAAACATCTCATCTGCTTTGGTGGCCACAATAGCCAAGCGATCATGTAGCTTATGGCCAGCATTCTCAAGTCACGATTCATAAGCTAATGCTACTGGAGATATTTTGTGTAGGACTAATGTTAGTCAAATCTGTTTAGACTGAAAGTCCTCCTATTATCATGGTGTAGTAGTTTGGAAGGGGGTACCACAAAACTTGGGTGCTGTTCTTGTCACATGACTGTGGTTCAAAATTTTGATGTTTATTTCCAATAGCCCGCATGTTGCATCCCAGAGTGTGACATTAATTAAAATCAACATCAGATCATCTTGTCTATTTTTTTTATAAACATTAAAAAAGTTATGTATTTTGTAATCAACAAATAATTAACATTCCTCTATACTTTAAATATAATAAATTAAAATGGTACTTTTTGATTGGGATACAGCATCTTGAATATGCTGATCATTAAATTACTGTTATAAACTTTTTTGTAAAAAAAATAATTTATCCACAGTCAATTTTAGATGTAATTAAAAAAACTCTAAAGCATATTTATTAGATTTAAAAAAAATATTTTATCTTGTAATGAAGTTAACTTGCATATGTTTTATTCAAATATTGTTTTTCAAAAAATTTTTTAATGGGCTGTGGATTGGTGTTTTACCATTGCAGACCTAGTACATTCTCTGGAAGTTATCTCTAGTGTGGTATCATACAGGCAGATACCAATCACTGCAGGTAATTTTGATGCCCAGTTTTCTCCTTAGAGGGAGGCATCTGAGCTCTGACGATGTGAACCTGTACTAGGATTTATTTTTGCCAAGAGCACCCAAGCCAAACAGACACTCTAGTGATCTATCACATGCAGTATAATCCTATGACATGGCCGCTGTCGTATGATTATACAGCATGTAATGTAGTAAATGAAATAATCTAAATTATATATGAGTAAGACAAAACTGAATTTTATACTGCATTATAGTAGAAAATGACAAATTACAGTTAATTGTGATAGGTATACAAGTGCCAGGAATGATTGGGATATAAATATTCCATATTTTTATTAGGCTTCTTTTCAAGATGGAACAAAATAGAGTTATGCTCTAAACTTAGAGCTGTATAATTAAAAGACCATTCTACAGAATAACAGTTGTTACATCAGAAATAGAATACAGTAAAAATCATTTTAACATGAAACTGAGGGGGATTGAAATATATTTTCATGTTAAAGAAAATTGCAAAAAAAACCCCCATATATTTATTCAACACAGTACATTTTATTTATATAGATGTGTATTGTTGCATGTATTTAATAAAAATCAATGAAACAAACATTCACAAGAAGTTGAAAAATTTATATTAAATTTCATCAAGTTTTTTGAAAAATATTTGAGTTTTTGGAATCTGGTATTTTTTTTGCATTGTCTTTTTTTAACAACAAACTGTTTGATGTCATCCATTTTACCATTGGAATGTATGTCTAAATAACTGCATTTACTTTTTATATTCCTCGTTTTGGATGACGTGGGAACAGGAGCTGAATAATTAATTTCATTTTCATCACTGAAATCTGCATCAATGGTATTTTTTGAGCTTTGAACAAATTCCAAAATGTCTGTCTACCACATATAATTGGGGATTTATATCATCTACTGCAACACATTCTTCCGATGATACAGTTGCGCAGCCCAATAATGCAGAAACTTTCTCAAACACTTCATAAAGTGTCTAGTATTTTCCATATTTTGTTCATTCCCAGAAGGGAAATCTTTTTGTGTTAAAGAGAAAAGAAGATGCACGAAAATACATAGTAGTTTGTCGGGATTGTTGTATTATTTCATGTTGAGCATATTTCACTGTATTAAAATTTTTAAAGAATATGCCGATTGGGTTTTAACATTTTTTCTTGCTAATTATAATTTTAATTCAGTATAAACTACAATAATGTTTGCTCTTAAGTTTCATGGACAGATTTGAAATTATCAGTCACACGGATGCAATATTCATAAAACTTTATTAAAATATGTTAATAAAACATGAAAACCAGCAGTCAATACAAAAATATTTCAAATTAGTAATATACTTTTTTATGAAAAAAAATCACAAAAGTACATATAATTGTGTAAATTAAAGAAGTTTAAATATGTTTCTAATAAATTTTTTTTTATTGAATACCCTCTTAATTTGATCAATATCACTATTTTAATAAAATATATATCTTTTTTCAAACCACTGAACAGAGTAAGAAGCTGTTATATTTATTTCTGCTTTTGCATATAAATGAACATTTCAATACTAGCACTCTCGATTAGACGTTAAATACCGATTTCCTGATCATTGAAAGAATTGATCTTTAAAAAATATGCCTTATTTATTCAAAAGACAAAATAATGCTTTCCAATCGATATTCAGGTCAGTCTAAAAATAAAATATTTATTTAATTTTAGTAAGAAAACTAGAAACATAGGAAATACTCCACAAACGTTCTTTGATGAAAGAATGCTTGAAACATTTCCTGAATTTTTTTTTCTAAAACTAACACTATATAATTTTTTCTAACTGGAATGTTTATTTGATACAACTGAATTATTTCTCTGTATAATTATTTTCCATAACACTTTAGTGAACATGAGAAAATTTTATAATTAGTCATTTCTAAGATGACCATGATTGCTTAAAACTTGTCTTTTTTTAAAAAAAAATTCACTAGAACAATATTAATTTGGAATTTTAAAAAAAAGTTTGATTTTTTACACCATATTATTTTAAACTTAGTTATTTTACAAGTAATTAATAGAAAGTTTTTGAAAATGATTTAATAAATTAGATTTAATTTTTTTTGGTCATGCCGACTAAATATAATTTTGCACAAACAACTAATATAAAACTCTCCAGCTATATTCGATTCTTGTGGTAAATCATACGATTAACACTAGTTGGTTACAGAGGGCCTATTTTTTCAGCTATCAATAAATTTTTGTGGGTGCCACATCACATTTTAAATTTAAATAATGCAACATGTGTTAATGCTTGTTTCAAAATTTATTTCTACATGTTAATGTCATTGTTCAATCTAATATGTATTTATAGCTTTTTGATGGTTAAAACTGTCGCACGCAGAGTTCTGCAATGAACATTTAAAATTTTGATTTTGTTACAATAAAACAAATAGCATATAACAAACAGGAAGACATTGCACATGTGTGAAGTGAGAAAATTTTTCAGAGAAAATTTTTGACATCTTTTATGGATATTTATATTTTCAATTCATAATAAAATAATGTTCCATATAGTTATTGAGATTCTAAATTTTGGACGGATAAAATTTGAAAGTACTAAGTAATATGAATCTTATGGAATGCTTAATGTAGATGTACATTATCTTAATTTAATTAAATTTTATCAAAAAGTAAAAGTATTTATCTGAACTACTGCAATAAAATATGGGTAAACATGTTGAAAATTACAGGACTTGAGTATTCTAGAGATTTTAAAGAAATAAACATTGAAAATCCTCATCATTTTTAGAAAATTCAGATTGCAAAAATAGCTAGTACAGTGGATATACAAATTAAAAAAAAATGAATACATTTTTATAAATTGATACTTATATCTGATTAACTTAAGTGTAAAATACAAACTGTTTAAATATAAATTTACATAAAAAAATTTTTCCTACAAAAACAAGTTAATTTTTCTTATGTTGATCAGCTGTTGCATAACTCAGTAAATATACTGACATGATGTGATATAATCCTTCAAACACTTATGCCATGCATTTAAAAAGAGGGAGAAAATGGTCCAAAGATTCTTTTCTTTAATTCTCAATATCAATTACCATACACAGCAAAATAAATATTTTGTCAAAGTTAAAATTAAAAAAAAAATCATTGAGAAAATATTTGGCACTACATATTTTGATATTTCATAACTGAAAACGAATTTTCTTTCTTAAGTTAATACCCCTAAATTATGGGATAACAAAATAATGAAATTAATTCTTATGGAAAGACAAGAAAATAAAATTTGGTTTATACTCCTTTCTCAGTATTTTATATAAGATCTTAAAAAAAATATAGGCTAAAGAATATTACAAGTTATAAACAAAAAACACATTTTAAACATATTATACAAAATTATAAAAAAAAAAAACATTTTAAAAAATAGAAGCATAAGCAAATTGAAAGTTTCCAACTTCAGAGCTCATATTTTAAAATTCGTCAATTTTTAATATTACAAAATAACCCTGTAATATTCTTTTTTTCTTTAAAAAAAAAAGACTTTTTAATCACTTTTTGGCATTAAGTAAACTTATTTTTAAAATTGGGCCCAAGCAGTAGGTTACATATGCAAGATAAGCACCTAGCTTATACATTTCAATTCTGACTTGCATCTAATTCACTTCGTTTTCATCAAGTCTTAAAAGTAAAAAGCACATTCTATACTATGGTCAGTTTATCTGAGGGCATAAAGCCGCTTGCACCTACAGCAAAAACGCATACATGACCATTTGGACCAATGGCAATCCATGTAATACTACAATGATGAAGAGAGAATCTCAACCAAGCTTCTGGAGCAACTTGTAGTACTCTGAAAATAAGAAAAAAGGAATTATGTCTATATATTTTAAAAATGTTATTGTTAATAATAAGTTTTTAATCACAATTTAGCAATGACAACCATTCAAAATTAATATTTCATTTCCCACCTTTTCATATAGCATAAAAATCTTTAATGGGTGAGTATTATAATTTTGAACCATGACATGAAATGCCACTGACCTCTCCTAACTTCCACACCACACAAATATATGAGGACATTTAAGCCTAAACAGATTTAACATGTATCGGCCGGCCCTCATTACACGGCAAATATTCAGCGGTACTAGGCTTAAACTCGTGACACTTTGGCCATGAGTCCGTCTCCATAACTACTAAGCTACTGTGGCCATCGCATAAAGAACTTGAGGTTAAATGGGATTTTATAAGCAACATGATCCTTATTCTGTATAAAATTGAGCAGTAATTTAAGATCCATCGATTGGAATAACCATTATTGTAACAAGCATACTTCAAATCCCCTCCTCCAAAAATAAAAAACTGTACAGAAGTTAAAACATTGAAATCTTTTAAAAGACTCTTAGTATCAGAATACAAAAAATTTATTGGACAGTCAACTAAGAAATGTAACTACAAAATTAATTAACTTAATACCTTATAAATGCACAGTGATGTAGATCTGCATTGTATGTTTATAACCTTATTTGACTTTATGTAGCAATCTTTGCACAGTTTTGTTCTTAATTTTACCAAAACCTTTTGATCATTTCTGAATACAACACATTTTTTTTTAAAGTATAAGGGGGTGACCCAATGAAATAAAGGGACATGCAGGGAAGGGGATCTTAACTATGTCCCACTAGGTAATTAAAAACATGTTTATTAGATAAAACAAACATTTATATACATAACTAGAGAACTAACATTTAGATTAGAATTAAAAGGGATTGAAGCACACATGCTCATAAGTCCTTTCAATTCCAAAGCTTAACCATCACTGAAGATTGTTCTACCTGCCAGAAGGCGTGAAAGTCTTTCTGCTGTTAATATAGGAGGAGTCTCAACAACAGGGGGTTACAAAAGTTTATTTCCTTATTCATGACAATTTTCATTGTTGGCGCATGATTTGAGAACAATTTCATTTTGGCAGGTGTTACGAATTATGATTAATTTTATAAAGAGCAATAAAAACATCCAGGAAAAATATTTTTTTTGGATAAAAACAAGGTCAGAGTAACCAATAATATTTATATTTTTGGATATATTGATTCATTAAAAATAAAAATTCATGCATTTAAGAGTTAGAATAAATTATAATGGAGGATAATTCTAGATTTTTTTTCATACAATAAAAAACTTGCTTATTTGTGAATATTTATCAGAAAATAGAAAAAGACTGGGTTAATTTGAAAATTTTTTGCTATACCTTTAATCTTCATTCCAAATTTAATCTTTTTTAAGAAAATATTTTTTCCTTAAAAATCTATTAAATTTTCTTTTTTGAAGTTCTGTGACACTAAATCAAAATGTGATACAGAAAATATTTAGCACTTTAAAAAAAAATTATTTTAATATAATTACAACCATTTATACGTTACATAAAAATAAACCAGCCAAAGATTATAAATTCTGAATCCATACTATTGAAAATTAACACATGAAACATAAAATAACTTGCATAATAGTATAAAAACTTCAAAAATAAACAATTAATAAATCTACATATCAAGATAGGAAAACCAGTATTGTTGTTATGAATGACTTACCTGCATATAAAGTACCTTATCACATTACTATGACATACAATTACATCAAAGCTATCAGCCTTTTGTTCTACAGAAGCACGGTGAAAATACTTCCGGAAAGCTGCTTCAATTCTGGGACCATCCACATAATACTACTTAGAAATATAAAAAAGGTTTGCAAATAATGTAAAAATTATAAGCAATAAAACTTACAGCAAAATATAATTGGGCTCATTCTAAAAACTCTATTTTTTTAATTCGAATAATAAGTCAATACTTATTGAGTAACAATCAAAAACTAAAAAATTATAATATCTTGCATAATTTTTTAAAATATGTTTGACAACTCTAGTTTTTTCCTTTGCATTGCAAATTTATATAATCATAATAAAAATAATAGTTTTTCAAACAATTGTATTATGAAAATATTACTCCTTATTTTAAGATAAAATAAAAATTATCAAGTTTTAAATTTTAAACTACTAGTCATGCATTAATGCTCCAGGACCACTTGGTTACCATGGCAGGAAGGAGGCAGAGATTACAAAATAAATAAGGATTACTTAGAGACATCTTTCTTTTTCTATTTCTGATATAATGCATAACATCCAATATTCAATAGCCTTAACTTTTAAATGCAATTTTTTAGAAGTTATACAGTAGAAAACTTTTTATATACACTAGTCTGCAAAACTTAAGCAATTTTTTGGATTGTGCTGTATTCTGAAAAAAAAAAAAGAACAACTGGATGACATGAAATTCAAACTACAGAGGCACAATGTAGCACTTAAAGGTTGATGAAAGCAGAGTATCCAAAAAATGAATTGTATGCATACATTATAAACAAAAAGGCTTTACCTTTCTACTGAACTTCCTTTTCACTCTACAAGTTGCAAAAAGCCCCTTTTCAACAATTTCTTGGTTATATGTTGAAAAATGCATTTGATGCTTTAGTTTTGCATACTAGAGTATATATACTGCTGTTTGTAAAAAATGCAACACCATGAAGGAATCATCAGAATTAAACGAAAATTAATGCACAAACGACTTATATTAGTAAAAATAAATGACGAAATTTTCAAAACAAAAAAACAATATTAAGTGTCCAAAATCAATATTTGGTGTAGTCACCACACGCTGCAATAAGTACTGCTATACCACGTGACATGGAGTCAAACAGATTTTTAATGTCTGCTTGTGAATAGAATTCCATATTGCTTGTATGTGCAGCAAAAGTTCATCTTTTGAAGCTGCAGGACGCGGATCACGAGTGAGACGCCGACCAACCAAATCCCACACATGCTCAAGAGGTGACATATCCGGCGAGTAAGCAGGCCAAGGAAGGAGTTGCATGCATTGGGCTGAACAGAAGTCTTGAACAGTCTTGAAGGTGGGCAGGGCATACAGTAAGAATAAGCCCAGAATGTGAACAGCTTTGAAAATTTTTAATACAACTCCTTCTAATAAAATACCAAAGGCAAAGGCCCAAAAGGAGATGGAAAAGACTGTGGTAGATGAGGACTTTGTCATTCTAAAGGTGAGGAACTGGAGATCAATTGCTGGGAGAAGTGTAGAATGGGAAAAACTTTTGAGGATGGCTCAGGACCACAAAGGGCTGTCATGCCAATGCTGATGATGAATGGATTAAATTGATAGATTAAAATATTTGTTTAATTATGATTTCAAATACTGGCATGTTAAAAAAATTAAGCAAACATTTTAATGAATGATTTCAAGACATACTTCCAGAAGAAGCAAGATGAGGCTTAAATAAAATTAGAAGAACACAGAGCACTCTTAAAAGAGAACGATTGGTTTTTTTCAATTTTCAAAAATTAAACTTTCAGATACAACTTATTAAATTTTCAAAATCAAATTTTTTTTTACAATAAATTATTTCTACTAAACAAAAAAAAAATTCATAAATGCAATACCTTATATTCTGCTCTCCAAATACCTACAGGAGGTTCTGATGGAATTGGGTTACCTTCACGCAACAAATCAGTACTTTCAACAGGGATGTTCGGTAAATATTTAAGTACAATATTTGCTGTTTCTTTTGCACGAGTCATCGATGAATGAATCAATTTAGTATATTTGAAATTCAACTGTTTTAAACGTTGCCCAACCATGGCAGCTTGCTGTTGACCTAAAAAAAAGACATTGAAAATTTTTTATAAGAAATAATAGGATTAAATATTTTTTTAAAAATTGGCATTATTACAACAAAAGTTCAAAAATTTTATGAATTAAATTAAATTTTGTAGAACTTTTAAAAATGACTTGTCTCTATTGCAACATAACTTTCATACATTCTGTAATGTACAACTGTAATATTCAAAGGAAGATGTTACTTGAACATAACACTGAATATTAATTATATATAAACTATTTGTTTCAACTCAGTGTAAGTTTATTATTTAATTTTCTATTGCTTTCCCCCAAATTTTTAATAACTATTTGTTAGAATACATTACAAACTCTTTAGTGCCCTGCAGATTTAACATTTTACTTATGAAGATTATGCCTGATTTAAATGTTCATTTTACAGTTACTGAAAACATTTTAAGTTAAAAAATAAAAGTTTTTCAGCTTAAAATTACCTAAAGCCACATCAAATAAAATAGGGATAGAACATCATACATCTGATATACTTGTAGCAGAAAAACTTCGAGATGCACAGAGTTAAAAGCACATTTTTATCAATCAAGTTCAGAATATATAAAATTGAATGAATTTTATCCCTCTTTTTTATAGGAAAAAAATGTATTATTTTAAATGATTTTATAAACACCTTGCAGTCATACAAGACAGCAAAATATATATGTAAATCATTACAGTGAATTGAAAGTTTATTTTAGATCTGAAAAAATGCAAGTTACATCTAATTTAAAAAGCTGACATCTTTAAATATAGACACAATTTGAATTAAGAAGGCACAAAATTTAAAATCCAATTTTACTAACATATAGTTAAAGTAATATTTGTTGTTTTCAGTGCTATATATTGGAATACAGTAACTTAAACAAAAATAAAATTTAATTAGAATAATTCGTAAAAATTAAACAATTTAAAAAGCTAGATTAATATTTTAATTGAGTAGATCAGATAGTGTTTCAGTTATAAAAACATATTATATATTTTTGTCTAAACCTTTAATTTCTTCACTCAAAATTATCATTGAATTGTAAACTTTTATTCAATGAACACTCAAATATTAAATCTTGAATTAAAAAGAGAGAAACTCCATGTCATAAGAATAATAGAAAAAGATTGATTTTAGAATTATTAATAAAACAACAAAGAGGAGTTATCTTGCTGGTAGTGATTGATTGCTCATTAACATCACATTACAAAGAAGCACAAAGGTTACTGACCATATATCTCAAAATTCTGAGCCATGGTCAAGTGATGAGATTTACTCCACTCTCCAAGCATGTGTTCACAACATGAGAATTATGAAGTTTGAATGATTTAACATACATTAAACCTTCTACATGGTACATGTGATATGTTTGGAAAATTTGTAGAAAGGTCAATTTTGTACTTTGGATATTTTGCTCTGGGAGGCGGAATAAGAAGTGTAAAGTATTTTGGGGAAATGTAATGATAAACACTCACACAGTGGAGAGCAGAACTTTTCAATATAAAAGAAATAGAACATGTAGCTTAAAAAGATAGGCTGGACAGATTTGTAAGCTCAATGGATGGACAGGATAGATCATCTTGGACAATCTTGGAAGGAGCTCTGACAGATCCTGTTCTAAATGTTTTTCAATATGTTTAACTTTGACTGATTAAAATTCTATGGGATTTTAATTAAGAAATTTACACAAGAAAACTGATTACATGTTATATACTGATTGTGAGTCTGGAATACTATAATAATATTATGAGTATCAAGGTATAATTGAAGTAAATTCTTATGTATATTCCATTCCTTCTGATTAAAAGATCTAAAATTCTTAATCTTTATACCAAACTTTTGAAGTGCTAGTAGCCATTATGAGGTATTATTCAGTTTCAATTATCTATTATAATCTTAATCATTTGAATCAATATCATTTTATATATTTTCAATTTTGCAACAAACATTCCAGAATAACTGAAATATTTTTATAATTTTAAAAACAGCTAGAGGTATAATAAATTTAAAAATAAAACAATTTTACTGAAAAAAATAATTAATTTATAATATTCTTTGATATTCTAAAAGAATATATGCATTGTTTGTTTACCTAAAGGAGTGAGTTTTCTGTCTTTATCATCTTCTTTCCAATCCTCATATTGCCCATGTCGAACGAGGAAGATATGTCTGGTTGCAGTAGGAAACAACTTATCTTTTTGCTCATTTATTTTATACTGCTCAGGTGGATCCTCCTCATCTTTACATGGTTTTATTAAACTGGACACATCTCGCCTAAAGACAAAAACATCAAAGATCTTAAATTTGTGGTTTATGGAAACAATTAAATTACATTTCAAATATTTTAAATTTCTTTAATATAGAAAACAATGTAGAGTTACAAAATTTAATTCAAGGAAAATCTATGCATTTTCTTTTTTAGTGTTTTATTAAATATATATATATATATAGAAATATTGTGTATCAGTATGCAATGAAATTTTTGGCATCTGAACTTCCAAATAACTATTAAATGTTGAAAATGAGAATGTTTATCAGTAAAAACCTTTCCTCTCTCCAAAGAAAAAAAATCTGTGTTTGCCAATGTTAAAAATGCATTAAAACTATTAGTGTTTCCAATTCAAATAAAAACAAATTATCTTAAAAATTTGGATATCTTTACTTTATGCAGTCGAACCTCAATTTAACAAAGTCTATAAATCCCATAAAAATGTTTGTTTTGAGGAAAATTTGTTACACAGCAATTAGCTTTTCAGTATTCTTCAATTCTTTGTTCCAGGAAAAAGTTCGCAAAATAGAGGTTCATAAAATGGAAGTCTGATTGTATTTTATTTCCTAATACATGTGTACTTTGCAAAATTGGAGTATCATTCTAATTTCATATAAACTACTCATAATACCTCTATTACAATTCATTCTAAATTTATTTCTATCAATTCTGAATTTGTAGAAGTCCAGTGAACATTTTGACATATTCAGCTTTGAGTTACTACTCAAGGAAAATTATACTATTCTTCTTAAGATGATTTCTCTTTTAAAAAAAATTAGAAATTTTAATATATTGATATAGAAATACAATAACAATTTAAGTTCAAACAATTTACGTTATGGATATAATTTCAATGCATAAGGATTCTGACTTATTTGAAAGTTTAGTAATTCAAAGAGAAAAAATTGCTGCAAAATTTACAAAAATCAATAAAGTTATAAAATTAATAACGTTCATCAAACAGAGATTAAAAATAAAAACAGTTCAGCAAAGGAACTGTTTTTCACTTCAACATATAAAGTTCAAAATTCTTTAAGTACTCATATATTTTATACAGATAAAAATGAGCCGATTACAATACAGATGAGTTCTTTATTAAACTACATTGTTAACTACACTAGGACTGTAAAATGTTTGCTTTCAACCCCGCTAACAAATTGCTAGATATTGCAAAAATTTATCTATGATTTAATTTGTCACATTAACAAATGAATACATCCAGCATATCTAAATGAATGGTAAAGATTGAATTTATATGATTACCCAAGAATTTTACAAATAAATTTTCTTTCTGATTCATTTTCAGCAAATGTTTAAATTCATGTTCCTAGTTTATTCACCTCTGTATCTAGGGGTGAGAAAATATTTTTATCTAGGAATGAGAAAATAAGACCACAAATCAAAAAGTTTGAAAAGAACTGCTCTGGATAATGATGTAAAAGTATACTGTAGTAAAAAATTAATTAAAAAAAATCAAGTTTTTAGTTTTCCTTTATTTAATGTTAGACAAAAAAAACATCATTAATCAAAACATCATCCTAATATAAACTTTTCACTACTCTTATTGATAGACTTTTTGATTATTGATGAGTTAATCTAAAATCAAAATATGCCTTATTTTGTAGAACATGCATTAGAGGAAAATTGAAAGATTATAAGACATAAATTGCAAAATCAATTTGAGTATGAATAATCTGTAATGCAAAAAATTAAACAACATCAATTGCAGCAAATGAATATCCTCTCCTTAAAACCTAAATTAACCTATATTACCCATCACAATATTTTATTTCTCATAAAAAATAAATATTTACTTGTCCCAATTATAGATCCATTTTGCTGAAGGTTGAAAAAGTATGTCTGCAGGAGCTTCACATTTGCTTTCATCTGGTTTGAAGTAATGGTATAGTCCCACAAGGGCACTGCCACCCGAAGCTGCATACAACCATTTCGAAGTTAATCGGAAGATGTTTTTGCCCATCAAAAATACCCTTTAAACCTGCTGCAAGTAATGTAATTAGTGATAAAGTAACTGTAAAAAAATACAAGACCAATAATTTAGAAAAAAATAACTTCAGATGTAATAATTATTAAATATCTGTAAATATATTTTGCCAGCACATCCAAGCATAATTATGACGTTAACAATTCCATTATTTTAATAAATTCATTAAAACAATGGAAGCATCAAGGTCATTTTATTAAAAAATAATTAGTATTTTTTAAAGGAAATTTAAAAGTTTCTAACATATACTAATAACAAATATGCAAGATAAGTACACTGATAATTCATCATCACCATAAATAGCTAAACAGACCAGTCATGAGCCAGTGATTTTCTCTGAAGATTTCTCCACTACGACTTCTAGTTGATCTTTGATCTCCAGTTCTTTTCACTGATTGCCAGAAAATCAGATTCCACCTTAGCTGCAGTCTTCCTTGCCTTCTGGTTTCCATTAGGTTTAAAAAACACCTTTTTTGATATGTTGTCATCATGCATTAAGAGGTCACATGGGCTATCCAGTTCATTCTATTTATCTTAATGTATTTAATAATTTCAGGTTGTTTGTATATCCTGTATGGTTCAAAATTGAATCTCCTTCTGCAATTACCAATTATTTATACCACCAAGTGTATTCAGTATAATCTTTCCTTCAAAAATTATGATTGTGTTTTTCACTAGTTTTGTCATTGTCCAAATTTCAGATGCATATGTTAAGACAGGTCTGACTAGCATTTTGTAAATGAAAAACTTTGTCTTTCTAGAAAGAAACCTAGATTTAAAATATTTTCTTAACCCATAGACATTCCAATTTGCCAGATATAGTGGGTTGTTTATTACAGAAGATATTTTGCTATCCTTAGTAATAATTGAACCCAAATAAGTAAAACCCTTTACTGTTTCAAATTTAAAACAGACTATTTCAAGATAGGAGTCTGGTATTCTGCTTCTTGAAAAAAAAACATGTATTTTGGTTTATCTTCATTTATAACCAAGCTTATTCGTCTTGCCACTACTTCAAGGGCAAGAAATGTCTCTTTCAAGGCAGGAAGAGATCGAGCAATTACATCAGTGTCATCAGCATAAGCAAGTAATAGTATAGATGTATAAAGAACATGACCTCTGGTGTTGATATTTGAATATCGTAAAACTCTCTCTAGTGTGATACTAAAGAGTAAGCAGGAGGGCGAATATCCCTGTCAAACACCTTTATATGAATCAAGATTTTCTGATAAAGAACACTGACAGTTAAAAATTATATATATTAATATAATTGTGGTGGTATCTTTTCATATGCCAGTAGCAGACACTAGACATGAGTAATCACTTTTGCCTAGTGATTATGTTACATCGCTATAGAGCCTAGCATTGAGGGTTCTTTCCTCGGATAAACACCTCTACATTGGTGGCCTTGATTGAATTAAGAAAAACTCAACCTTTGTGCAGCTGTCCTATGCCATTTACCTGCAACAGAAGCAATCAATGTCATCAGACCCACTTGATACGTCAACCAAAGTCGTCAGATCCACTTGATGCATCAACCAAAGTCATCAGGCCCATTTGACGCAGCAACCAAAGTCATCAGACCCACTTGACGCAACACCACCAATTAACAACAAGTCAACGCTACACATGCTCCCCATAACACAAAAAAAATGTTCATCTATCTCCTGGTGGGGGAGTACTGTGGTGGTATCTTCATAAGCCAGAAAAAGCCTCCAGACATGTGTGATCACTTTTGTCTAGTGGTTATGTTATGCAGCTACGAACCCTAGCTTCACGGATTCTGTCCGCGGATAAGCACCTCCACACAGTCCTTGAATTTTGTAAAATTTGGTATTTCAATTTCCTTTTCAAATATATCCAAAACAATTGAGGAACTAGATGAAAAATTTAAATTTAGCAATTTCAATACATGAATCCTAATATTTTAAACAGATATATTCTAATAATTTTCATATGCTACAGCTCACTTTTTCATAACTACATTTAACTTCCATAATAATATTACTTTTTAAATTTTATGCTTTCAGAATTGGAAAAGAATTAAGTATTGATTGGTGTAAGCATCTAAAAAATGTAAGATGAAAATTTCCCATACATCAAATACATCAGACACACTTCTTTAAATTAAAAAAAAAACATTTCTTAAACTTATAAATCAGAAACATTTAAGCAGAATTTTATGAGGTTTGAAACTTAGGCTTATTTCATGGTAAAAAAATGAAATGTGTAAGGCAAGAAAAAAATATCAACTTTGGTGAAAATTCAGCAACTGTATATTAATACTATGCAATTGGCGATCTTTGGAAAATTTCAACAAGTTTTAGCAAGGATGGTAACAAATAGGTAGCCTCAACTCATAAAATCTTTGGCAATTTATCTCTGGTATGCAGTTAATCTTTAATACTAAATTGCAGGTATGGGGTTAATACTATGAACAGATTTTAAAAAAAAAATTATTTTCTTTAATTGATTTATTAACATGATTTATCAGTTGTGATAAAAAATTTTAAAAGGTATTAAGAGTATTGCTTTTTTGAATGAAATGCAATTTATAATAACTAAATTTTTCTTAATCTGATTGAAAAGACAACTCTTAATTATAATATAGGTATTAAGTATTTAAGTACCACAGTAAAATTTGGAGTAAGCGAATTACACCATGAAATCAAAACAACATAAAGATTATTTTGTGTTTTATTTGGAAAAAAAATCAGTCAGATTTGGGTGTAAAATGACACAATTCATACGGTGCAAATTTGGTTGTGCCAACATTAATATGTACAAGAATGATTGTAAAAATCCAAAAACTAGGAACATGATGTGATTACAAATATTTTAACCAAATAAAAATGTTAAAGTACTGATTTAAGAAAGTTTAGTAAATATATTATTAAAACAGTTTTTACAAAAATCTTTTTGAGTAATTGTTACTATTTCAACAAATTTAAAAGAAAAGGACCCAGACAGTTTAACCTCTTCAGGACCTGCAAAAGGAGAAGAAGCATTTCCCCAGACCCACACGTTCCGAGAGTATATGCATGCACGAGACTGGGCAAATTTCCCTGCTAAGTCTAATTTCATTTAAAAATTTATGTAAAATATTAAATGCAATCAAATATGCCAAAATATATATTTTACTATAATTGGTAATATCTGAATATACAGTACAAACATTCACTATATTAAAAAAAAATTGCGAATTTAAAAAAAAATGTTTTTATTTTAATAGAAAAAGTACTCATTTCACTCTTTTTGCCATGATGATTAAAATAAAATAGATGAAAAACTTAACAAAATACTATTTGGAAAATATAAAAAATAAATTTACTCTCACATAAACTTGATGTAGTTCTAACTGATACAAATCTTTTACATAACAGCTAACGTATAGTCTTTTTATTTCTAATTAATCCTCATAATGCTTTTTGCTTTCTTAATATCACTTCAGTATTATGTTCTCTAATCTTATGTGGTTGTGGCAATTCTAAATGCAATACAAACAAAAAAGAATCCTTTGTTCTTACTAAATTAAAAATGAGTCACAGTAAGAAGAAAGAATCTTTTTCGTTAAAAATGAGTCATCGCGGTTGTTCTATGAAGATCTGCTTTTTAAATGTCTTTTGAATATTAAAATTATTGATGTAAATATGAACCACAAATAAAGTAAATGTTGAAACTATTATTATAAATGTCTGATGCCCAATAAACTAATAAGCTTTCTTTCTTTTTCCAACTTAGTCAAAAGATAAACAGAAATCCAGAGCACAATAAACCTCAAACCCTTGAATTCCCGATTCTCTCAAAAAATGTAAACAAGTGCAGTTGTTTACATTCATAAATATTCCAGACCTAATTTTAAAAAAATTCGGAGTCTAAAGCACATATAGAAATTCAAAATTTGTGAAACATTATTTAAAAAAAAGCGGTTATTAACCACCAGCTAGTGCCTTGTAAAAATTAATATAAAAACGTTCCAAACTCTGATCACACTGGTGTGATGGGCCTCAGAGAAGGGAAAGCACAATCTCATTTATGATATCGTGGACCCTGGAGGGATAAACGCGTGATCATGGTCCTGAACGCCAAAAAATTGACGTCACCAAAGGGTCAATTGACGTCACCTCTTCTATACTTTACCCCCCCCCCAAAACCGTTATTTAATCAGTTTTCAAGCCAAGTACAAAGCTAAACCAATTACTTTTTTTTAGAACTCGTAATTAAGTGAAAGAAAATTGTCAATTAACATGAAAATATCTTCATAAATTTAAACAAAACATTTGCCTAATGAGTTACTAATATATGCAATTTTAAACCAATGGCGAATTTATTTAAAAAACAAAGTTTTGAGGAGCGTCAAAGAAAACATTTGAAAAAAAGGATAGTGAAAAATTAATTGCTTTAACTTTTCTATTAAGATAGTATAAAAAGGTAAGACTCCTTTTTATAAGAAATATCAAGTACCAAAATGTTCATGTCATACACCAAAAAAGGATGTTAACATAAAAGCAAGTTTTACCTTGATCAATGAAATGAAAAAATGGTGAGTTAAACCTTGTTGTTTTTTCCTTCAAAAGCAAACAATCTCCTAAAACATTGTGAATTTTTAGTGAGTATTATGATCAATTTAATTGTTAATAAAATCAATAAAAAAAACTTTTTTTTTCTTCAGAAGAAAGAATACGATTTTCACATGAATTGCAGTCAAAACGTTAGATTAATTTAACCAATAAAAATAAAACGTCACAGAAACGAAATCTACACATATGCTTCTCGAAGATATCGCACAAAAACGCATTTGTTTATTTTGAATCCGAACAAAGTTTTCGAAGTATTGCCAACCTTTTACAAATCTTTAGTAAAAATAAATTTCTTTAATGTTTGTGAAATTTTTTTCCTTTTCCTCCAAAGGATTCTCTTTTGAACTAATAATTAAAGATTAAACTCTTTCTTACCAAATGAATAAATAATAAAAACAGGTAAAAAGAAGAGAAACTCAATTTTTCAAGGAAAACTGAATCGGATTTGGATGCTGGAATTTCGCTTAAATAACTAAAATTTACAACGAATTTTCATCAGTGAGCCTCACGAAATCTAATCAGTTAGGAGAAAGAGAAAGAGTTATATTTGCATCGCAGTATAAAGCTACATGAAGGCTATTGGTGACGGATCTTGTAATTTTGAATCATGGTCCAGTGACGAGGACAACGCTTGATGTTGCGAATGGCATCCCCTCTCCAATCAATCAGCGTCAAGAGAATGACGTCATTTTTGTTGCTGTTCTGTTCTTACTTTAGATGTACTTAAATCGTATAGTTGTAACGTTGTGTATTGCTATTGTCCGTCATTAAATGCTTTTTGTGTCACATCCTTGTCTATTCAGTATTCGCAGATTATTTACACCGAAACTTGACGTCGGGTAGATGTCAGCCCTACAATATTATTTTAAAGAATTGTGCTGCTGTGAGTTTAAAGCTTCATAATTTATTTGGCGCCCGAACGGGGGGGGGGCGAAGTTTCGGTTTCAGTTTGTTATTTTTAGCCTGAGAGAAAAATGGATGTGACACAGTTAAAAACACAACGAAAATCGCTGCGTACATCGTTTACGCTAAGTGCTAAAACTGTCGAAGAGGAGCTTACAAAAGAAGTTCCGGATTTAACTGAACTTTCGATTTTGAGACTACAAATAGGCGACAAATTTTTTCGTTTACAACAATGCCAATCGGATATAACGAATTTAATTTTGGCAGAGGAAAACGGTGACGTAGCATATGAAGAAGACTTCATAAAAGCGGAAAATACCGAGATAAATTTTCCGAACTTTGTGTTAGAATTGAAAGACTGTCTGTGAAAGAAAACGAAAATAAAGATATCCCTGAAAAAAGAAAGTTCAAGCTTCCGAAAATAGAGCTCAAAAAGTTCGACGGCAATTCTAAGGATTATTTGACATTTTGGTGTCAATTTAAAAAGATTCATGAAGATGAAAGTTTGCCGAACGAGGACAAGTTCCAATACCTGTTGCAGGTCGTTGTGCAAAATTCAAAGGCGGCTCGAGTTGTCGAGAGCTTTCTCGCAACAGCGGACAACTATCCAAAAGCAATAGCTCAACTTCAAGAACGTTTCGGAAGAGAAGATCTCCTGGTGCAAATCTATGTAAGAGATTTACTGTCAATGGTCATGAAAAACACAGCTACAGGACGCTCTAAAACAGATCTCCCAGCGTTATATTATGAACTGGAAGCGAAGATACGAGCTCTGGAGAGCCTGGGACGGACACAGGACAAGTATGGCGAATTTTTGAATCCTTTAGTGGAATCATGTCTACCTGAAGACATATTATTAGCATTTGAAAGAAGCAAAAATTTCAAAGATACTGCGGGTGAAGGTCGGACTTTGAAATTACTAATGAACTTCCTTAAACAAGAAGTTAAAAATGACGAAATGGTTGAACTTGCTAGGAATAATTTTTCAGCTCCTGTCAATCAAAAGAAGAGAGATGTCAATAAACCGGATAGGTTCCCCTCTTCAGCTACCTTGGTAAGCACATATGATAGGAATGGCACAGGTAAGCGAAATTTATCTATATATATAAAGGAGAAAAGCGACTCACTGACTGACTGACTGACTGACTAATCACGAAATCTCTGGAACTATTCAACCTACAGACTTGAAATTTGGTAGACATGTTCCTTTGATAGAGTAGACATCAGCTAAGAAAGGATTTTCCGAAATTCGAAACGCAAGGGGCGTTACGGGGGGTTAAGGGCTTTAATAGTAATTGTTTCCATGTTTAAACTACTTGATGTACAATCTTGAAATTGGGTAAGCGGATTCCTTTCAGAGAGTAGAGATCCGCTACAAAATGAGTTTGCTAAAAATCGACCCCCAAGTGGCGTTGCAGGGGCTTAGGGGGCGTTATAGATAATTATTTCCATTTTTAAACTATTTGACGCACTGTCTTTAAATTTGATATATAGATTCCTTTCGTAGAATAATGATCAGTTAAAAAACGGGTTTTGTGAAAACAGATTTCTAAGTGGCGTTGCAGGGGATTAAGGGGCGTAATAGATAAATATATCCGTTTTTAAACTACTTCACATACCTGCTTGAAAATTGGTAGGTAAGTTTCTTTCCTGGAGTAAATATCCGCTACAAAATGGGTTTTGGGAAAATTGTCCCCCAAGGTGTGTTGCGGGGGCGGGGGGTTTAAGGGGCGTTATAAATTCCTATTTTTAAGTTATTAGACGTACAGTCTTGAAACTTAGTAAGCAGATTCCTCTCATAGGGTAGAGATACGCTAAAAATGTGTTTCGTGAAAATTGCCCCCAAGTGGAGTTGAGGGGACTTAAGGGGCGTTATAGATAATTATTTCCATTTTTAAACTATTAGACACACAGTCTTTATATTTGATAAAGAGATTTCTTTCATAGAGTAGAGATCAGCTATAAGAAGGTTTTGTGAAAACAGACCTCTAAGTGGCGTTGCAGGGGAATAAGTGGCGTAAGAGATAAATATTTTCGTTTTTAAACTATTTGACCTAACTGCTTGAAAATTGTTAGGAATGTTTCTTTCATGGAGTAAATATCCGCTACAAAACGGGTTTGGAGAAAATTGACCCCCAAGGGGTGTTGCGGGGGGTTAAGTGCAGATATAAATAATTATTTCTTTTTTTAAACTATTAGACTCACAGTCTTGAAATTTGGTTAGCAGATTCCTCTCATAGGATAGAAATACACTGCAAAATGTGTTTTGTGAAAATCGACCCCTAGGTGGTGTTGCGGGGGTTCAAGGGGCGTTATTGATAATTTTTTTGCATTTTAAATTAATTGGACGCACAGTCTTCAAATTTTGATAAGCAGATTCCTTTCATAGAGTGCAATTCCCCTACAAAATGGGTTTTGAGAAAACAGACCCAGAAGTGGCGTTGCGGGGGCTCAAGTGGCGTTATAGACAATTATCCCCATTTTTAAACTGTTAGACGTACAGTCTTGAAATTTGATAGCAGATTCCTCTCGTAAAGTAGAGAACCGCTACAAAATGGGTTTCGCGAATATCAGCTACCAAGTTTGATTTCGGGAGATTAAGAGGCGTAATCGATAAATATTTCCATTTTTAAACTACTTGATCATCCTGCTTGAAAATTGGTAGGCATGTTCCTTTCATGAAATAGAGTTCCTCTAACAAAGAGTAAAATGAAAATTGACCCTAAAGATGTTTGCGAGGGGTCAGGAGGAGTTACAGAAAAAAATTCCTGTTTTTAATTGTTAGATCCATATACTTGAAATTTTTTAAGCATGTTTTTTTTGTTGAATAGGGATCCACTAAGAATAAATTTTTAAGCAAATCAAGTTCTGGGGGGGTTTCAGGGGGTTACTGGGACGTATTGACAAAAAAAAATTACTTTTTTCGAGCTACAAGGACTATAATAAGGAAATTTGGTTTGCATTTTTCTTTTGTTGAATTGAAATCCCCTAAGAGCGGTAATTTTGGAAAATGGCTCTCAACGGGATTACGGGGATATTTATAGTAAAACTTTTGCTTTTTTCTGTTAGATTTAGACTTGAAATTTGGCTTGCATTTTCAATTTACGGAGTAGAGATCCACCGAAAATTGGTTTTGCGGGAATCCACTTGGTTTTTGAGTTACGAAAGAGCAAACATCATTATATGCTTCAATTTTAGAGATTTTTAGAAAATACAAATTAGACGAGTTCTGCCCCCTTTTTTTATCAACAGGCGACAGTTACAGGTATAAGTATATTTTTCAATACAATCGAATTCTTAATGTGCTAGGACTTAGATATCAATAATTTATACATATATATAAGCAGTAAAAATTTATAAAACATCATGAAATACCCAGCGAAGCGGGCGGGTAACAGCTAGTTATGGATATTTTGCAATAAAAAACATCCCTCCAAGGAATGTTTAGAAGCTAGAAAAATGACTTTAGATGAAAAGAAAAAGTGTGTATTGAGAAACAGAACCTGTTTTGGTTGTTTTTCTGTTTTTCATTTTTCTAAGTACTGTAAGGTAAAAAATTCGTGCTTATATTGTGCAAAACCGCATCATTATTTAATGTGTGATCAAGCGAAAAGCAATGTTAATCAGAAATCTTCCGCTATTGAGACAAATTCATTATCTAACAGTTGTAGTAAAAATAATGTGTTTCTTATGACTTTAGTTGTTAATGTTCGTGCTAATAAAAAAATAATCAAAGTTAGAGCTTTGATCGACAGCGGATCTCAATACTCTTATATTTCAAAACATGTTATTCAAAAATTAGGCCTTAAATCAAATAATAAGATAAAAATGCAACATCAGCTCTTCGGAGGGAGAGAAACGCAAAACCAATCTTACGATGTTTATGAATTGTTAATATGTTCGCTGGATGAATCATTCTCGCTTCGCGTCGAGCTGTTTTTAGAGAAAAAAATTTGTGGCAAAGTGCCAAAAGTTAGTAACCCTGTTGTAATTAATGAATTGAATAGAAGGGGGATTATTTTGTCTGATCTTGCATATGAGGATTGCGAAATATATTTATTGCTAGGAGCGAATGGTGGCGGGTTTGCTATTTATGGGAGGTTCTATTGAGAGAGAGAGAATTGGAATCGGGTTTGTTTTTATTAAGAACTCGCTTAGGTTTTGTTTTGACTGGAAAGCAGGAAATATTTGGTAAATGTAATGAAGAGTGTGATACTGGTTTAAGTGTTATTTCTTTATCTGTTAAAGAGTTGTCTGTTAATGAATTATGGAATCTCGAAAGCATTGGAATTTTTGACCCAATTCAAAAGTTAAATGAAAAAATGAACATTTAAAGGTGATTGAAGAATTTAAAAACAGTATGAAAATTCTGCCAGACGGTAGATACGAACTTAGTTTGCCTTTTAAATCGGATGTAGTAAATCTGTCTTCTAACAAAGAATTGACATGGAAGCGGCATAAAAAGATGTGTGAACGCGCACAACAGAATGGGCTTTTAGATGATTATAAAGCTGTATTTAAAGAATGGGAAAAATTAGAAATTATGGAAAAAATTGAAGGGGAAAGCGAAATTTTTTTTTTTGTCGCATCGACCAATAGTGAAAAAGGATAGCATAACGAGTAAAATTCGCCCAGTTTTCGATGCGTCAGCTCGTGAAACTGGCCAGAGTTCGCTAAATGACTTATTGTATAAAGGTCAAAATTTAATTGAGCAAATACCAGATATTTTAGACAGGTTTCGTAGTTACCCGATCGGACTTTCTGCCGATATAGAGAAAGCATTCCTTCAGTTGGGAATTGCCCCTAAGCATAGAGATTTTTTGAGATTCTTTCACCCTGACGAGGGAAAGGAAATTGTTTATCGTCATTGCCGAGTGGTTTTTGGTGTATAGTCGAGTCCCTTCTTGTTAGCTGCAGTACTTACGCACTTGCTGGAAAATGTGCCAGCAGAGGATTCTCAACTAGGCTCTAAGTTAAAACTTTCGTTTTATGTAGATAATTGCGTTACGGGAGTGAATGATGTTGCACAACAAGAAAAATTTGTTTTAAAATCTAGGGAAATTTTGTCACGTGGGTGTTTTAATTTACGTAATTGGGAAAGTAATGTAGAAAGTAAACACATATCCAAAAGTACAGGTATAACGAAATTCTTAGGGATAATTTGGGATCTTGACAAGGACACTTTGAAGTGTAAAATTGATTTTGAAAGTTTATCAGGTGAAACTAAAATAACTAAAAGACTTGTTTTAGCAACTGTCCAAAAATGTTTTGATCCAATAGGTATACTGTGTTCTGTGACTCTAACACCCAAAATATTGTTGCAAAACACATGGAAATTAAAATTATCATGGGACTCATCTTTGCCAGATGAGATAGTGAAACCCTTTTTTAAATGGTGGAATGAAATAAAGATACTTTCAGATGTGGAAATTCCTCGTTATTTTGAAATTAACGATAGCACACAAATGCATGTTTTTGTCGATGCTTGTAAAGAGGTCTATGATACTTGCATATTTTTTAGATCGAATACTTTGCAAGGTGTAAAGGTTGCACTTGTTAGGGCAAAAGCGAGAGTAGCTCCATTAAAGCAGGTAACAATACCCAGATTAGAGCTGATGGCGTGTTGTATTGGTGCCAGGTTGGCACATTCGGAACAGGAATCTCTTGATATTACTGAAATGGAAACGGTTTTTGGAGTGATTCCTTGGTTGCACTGTATTGGTTAAGGGAAAAGGGAGGCTGGTCAGTTTTCGTTTCGAATAGGATTAAAGAAATAAAAAATCTCTTCCCTAATAGTGAATGGCGTCATGTGCCTGGAAAAATGAATCCGGCCGATTTAATTTCTCGAGGATGTTCACCTGGTCATTTAGTTGAGTCACATTGGTGGGAAGGTCCATTGTGGTTGATAGAGTCACCAGATACTTGGCCCTTAACAAAGTTACCTGAATATGATACTTCCGAAATTTCATTAGAAAGAAAAAAAAGTCAGATTGTGTAATTTAAATTTGTCGGAGGAAAAGTTGCCATGGTATGCTAGGAAATTTTCCAAATTCCATTCAATCATAAGATTAGTTGCCTGGGTTCTTAGGTTTATTAATAATGTTAGATGCAGAATTGGTGACAGAAAAAAAGGACAATTGTCTTTAGATGAGTTAGAGAGTGCTGAGATCCAGCTGATCCGATCTGTTCAAGCTCAGTGTTTTGTAGATGAAAAGTTAATTTCAAACCTCTGTGTGTTCAGAGATCATAATAACATCATTCGTGTGAAAACACGAATAATTGAGCGCATAGATACGTCTCTTTTTCTTTCGCCAATCTTACTGCCTAACAATTGTATATTTACACAAAGACTTGTAGAACATTTTCATTTAAAGAATCATCATGCGGGCACGCAATTGCATTTAAGCATAATACGTGAAAAATATTGGATAGTAGGTGGCAGGAGAACTGTTCGAAAGATATAGAATGCCTGTGTTAAATGCCGTAGATTTAAAAGTAAATCTCCCATGACTGATCCTGTTTCTCTACCAGCTGACAGAGTGAAAGATGCAGCAGTATTTGAAGTGGTAGGTGTAGATTTGGCTGGTCTCCTGTACATTAAACGGGGTGATAAGGTTTGGGTTATCCTCTATACCCGTGCCATCTATCGTGCTTTGCACCTCGAATTAGTTTCCTCTCTTACTGCTGATGCCTTCCTATTATCTTTTCGTCTTTTTGTGGCCAGAAGAGGAAGAGCTCGTATAATATATTCAGACAATGATACAAATTTTAGAGGAGCCTATAACAAATTAGCTGCTATAGATTGGAACGAATTTTCTCGATATGCAGAGATACAACGTATAACGTGGAAATTTATACCTCCCACAGCTGCCTGGTGGGGAGGTTTTTGGGAGAGGCTTGTAAGAACAGTGAAAGAGCTTCCCAGGAGAACCTTAGGAAAGGCCATATTTACATATGAAGAATTGCTAACGATTTTATGCGAATGTGAAAAAGTTGTTAATTTACGTCCATTGACATATCTGTCTAAAGATATGCAGGATTTAACTCCAATTACACCTGCAATGTTCCTGTTTGAAATACAAACTGCCGAGACCAAAGATTTAGAGATCCGGGATGCTAATCATTTCCGTAAAAGAGTGAGATTTAGAGCTAAAGTAATCGAGGAGCTAAAAAAGCGATTTAGGAACGAATACCTTGGACAATTGATTCAACGACAAAAACAACATCCTCAGTCGTCAAACATTTGTGAAGGTGACATAATTTTGATTGGGGACGATTGGAAAAAACGTCTTCGATGGCCTTTGGCTCGTGTAATAAAATTGATCCCAGGAAAGGATGGACTGGTGAGAACTATAAAACTATGGACTCAGTCTTGTACTTTAATTCATCCAATTCAACGTGTGTTTCCGCTTGAGGTGAGTAGGAATAGTGTAACAAGTCTTCCACTCCAAAAAGTTCAACAGATTGATTCGTCCATGAACTGTGCTGATCCTGATACTTTAAAAGCTACTGTGAAACCTCAGGTGACCAGATGTGGTCATCCAGTGAAGAAGCCCGACAAACTGAACTTGTTGACTTTAACTGATGTTTTTGATTAAGCTATCCAGCTTATCAAAAAGGGGGGAGGATGTTGCGAATGGCATCCCCTCTCCAATCAATCAGCGTCAAGAGAATGACGTCATTTTTGTTGCTGTTCTGTTCTTACTTTAGATGTACTTAAATCGTATAGTTGTAACGTTGTGTATTGCTATTGTCCGTCATTAAGGCACCCGACTAGGTTCGAAGACCAATTTTTCAAAAATTGATTATCAGAAGAATTTTATTGTTTTAAAGAACATAAATAGGCTTAAAGAGTTATAATTATGAAATAAATACCATGCATCACCTTTGTTTTTGAAAAAAAAATTATTTTTATAAAATTTTAAAAAAAATTTCAATTTTAGGAAAAACAGCGTAAAAATATATATATATTGGACATAATGTAATTTTAATTGCATTGATATATTTATTGATCCACCTGAAGTGTCGCAAACCGCAGGTTAAAAAATATTTTCAAAAATAAATATTTAATAAGCATTCGAACTTCACGTTAATGATTTTTCGTTAAAATTACTCTATATTCTCAGCTAAAAAGGACTATAAAATGTGATTAAATGTAAGAATCTTAAAACCTGCGGTTTGCTACACTCTCAAGGGCTTATAACATAAATGTTTTCAAATTTCATTGAATTTTATACAATTGTTTTGGAGATATCCCAGTTTTCGTGCAAAAATTATCGTGAAAATTTCATTCTTCAAAAAACACATTTAAAAAGTATACTTATAAGTTACATAAAGTAAATATTAAAAAAACAACTTAAAATTCTCCAGTTTTATATGTTATTCCTTCTTCTTCCTCAATTTTTATATTTCTTTTTTTTCGAATGGCCCTAAGTTTTCTTCTGCAGGTTTTTGTCGTTTGCAGTGAGTGACGTTTTGAATCTGCAATGTGCTCATGATCGAAGGTTTTTTGTCCCCGTACAGTAATAGCCCGAAACAATACCCATTTCATTTAATATGGAAATTAATCCCTGGAAGCCATTATTAAACTGCACAACAGAAATATAAGCTCCTAAACGCAATGTTTGATGCTCAACGAAAACTTCTTTTGGTAATATCTGCCCCAAAATTGCATTAAAACTTTCGTTCGGATTTTGAGTTTTGCCATGTAAACATTTCTTTAAAAGATTTCTGTCACACAAATCCATATAAACTGTCTTTATCGTGTTAACATATTTTGTGGCAGTCCCAAGGATTTATCCTGATGCACAATATTAGAAGCTTTAGCCCGTTGAAATTTACACCAACTTTCAGCTCCGACAGGGCACTGTCCATGTTTTGGCTGATGTTTTGATGATCAACAATGAAAGAAGGCAGCAATAACAGCAGACTGCATTTTGTCCAAGTTCCCAATATTGTTTCGAATAGCAATTCCATAGTAATTATGTAGCTTATTAATTAAACCATCAGTCAATTTACCTTTCCCCCCTAGTCCTTTATTTCTGCTTTTCAATTTTCGAAGCCTTGTTCCAACTCTTTTTTTGAATATGCCCAATACATTCTAGCTTCGTAACAGAATCTTTCCCGTAAATGTTCTTCACGGCATCAAAAGCTTTGGAATCTCCATCCCCATAATAGTCAGTGTATCGTAACATTCTATGATCTTCCGACCTCTCAAAAATGCGATAAGCCCTAACCGGTTCCATACTGGATGAAGATCCTTTATGATGATTACACCGCAATTTCACATTTTGTTGTTCCGTCTTTGAATTGCATTTTCTACAAAACTGAGCTAAAGTTTCAAAGTCAACAATTTTCCCAGTATCGACAGATATTGCACTAACACAACCATTTAGCGAAGAAAAACTACGACGCTGCCAGGTACCATCCACCGAAACACCACAATTTACAGTATCATGTATAGATTTTTTTAAGTGCCTGTAGCAGCACTGAGGAGTTTTTTTTCTTGTTGGCGGAATGCAAGCTTTGAGAGAAAGGGAGGTAGATTCAAAACAGCACAAAGTTTTCTTCCTGCTGAGACACCTCTACCGATCAATCTTAAGCCATAAACAAAACGAGTATTGAGTTCATTCATTTTGTCTAACTTTTTAGAAGTACGAAATGCCGATATGAAACTGCAATTTTTACAGTGCAAAGAAAAGTTTGAAGATAATCCAAACCTTGAATCTTCCACAAGATAAAGGCTTCCTGCTCTACACTTTTTATTTGGGCAACACAATAAGGAAAAAATACCAATTAAAATTTCCAGATCAATCAACCTGTTGCCAGTTAAATGTTCTGTATTACTTTCGTCGTCATTTACCTGATAACAATGCTGCAGCTTCAGTGAACTGGCGGTCATAATTTCTTCCTTGCATGAAGCAATTTCATTGTATGTATTTTGGTTTCCATGAAACTTTCTTTTATGGGGACGATGTGAACGACATTTACCCATGATTTCAGGTAAAATAAATTTAAGATTAAATTAAAATAATTTAAGTTCTAAAAATAAAGCAAAATATAGAAATAACAGAATTAAGATAGGCGTGGTAAATCTAACGTCGAATGTAAACAAACACGGAATAGTGATAGTCTTAAAATAGCGTTGCCAATCGTTTGCAACAAAATTGTTTGAAATAATTATTAGCAAACTGTGGCTTAGTAAACAGATAATTAAAATTTTGGTTTTTGAAATTCCATTTTAGGGAAATAATAATTAAACACTTCATATGTCGTTTACTTCCGGTCCAGATGACATTACTTCCGGTTTCGTTTTCAACTACTATGACTTATTAAAATTGCTATATCTAGAGTTCTAATTTACGTAAAATTAAAATAAAGACTGTTTTGGAATCTTAAAGGTTAGGGCTTTGTTTTACAATCATAAAAAAAATTCGACATTTTTGTCAAAAAACACTTTTTTAACCTAGTGCTTTATGTGATACCTTAAATGCTTTATGTGTCACATCCTTGTCTATTCAGTATTCGCAGATTATTTACACCGAAACTTGACGTCGGGGAGATGTCAGCCCTGCAATAATATTTTACAGAATTGTGCTGCTGCGAGTTTAAAGCTTCACCTGAGCTGGCACTACTTCTATCTACACCATGCAAAAGAGGAAACATTCAGCTTTGACAGATTTAACGTGAAACGACCCTTTTACACAGCGGGTCTTCAGCAGCATAAGGCTTAAACTCATGACACGCCAGCCACAAGCCTGTCTCCTTGACCACTAAGCTACCGCGGCCACCTCCTATTATTTAAAACTAGCTGAAGTACCCGTTCTTCGCACGGGTTAAATTTAAAAAAAAAAAATAAAATTCAGCTTTTTTCTGCAAACATGATATATTTTAAAGAAGATTGAGCCATTACATGGCAGTGTATCCAAAAGTTAAAAATTTTTTTTTATGAGTGTTCACATTGAAATTTTGTTTAACAATAAAGAATGATTTCATAAAAACATATATTTGAATGTAAGAGAGAAAATTAACATGCTAAAAAGGTAAATAGAAACGAAAGAATGAAAATATAAATAAATGTTATAACAGAAAAGTAATAATAATAGAATATTTCTGCTATGGGAACTATGAGTAAAATAACATGAAATATATAAACCAGAAGAAAAAATTAATTATGATAAACCATTTCACTAAAATACTATCATAAATAAAATATTAGGAAACCTTCAGTTGGAAAAAAAATTAAATTAGTACAAATCAAAATTTAAAAACACACCTAAAATAGGCCTATATTGTAATAAACTATTAAATTAAATTCACTGCAGCATTAAATTACATGATGAATGCATGTAATACTATCCAACATCTACATTACATTTAATATAAAATTTAGATGTAATACAATGGTGAAAAAATTAGATTAGTAAGAACCAAAATAAAAAAACCCACCTAAAACAGATTAAAAAAAAACAATTATGAACCTAATGAAAGAAATAATAAATCTTGTTGATAAAAAATTAATTTTTAAACAATAATTTTTTGCAATATTTCGATTAAAAATATTTGTTATTCAATCACAAAGAACAAATGAGAAAATACA